>JARJDW010007337.1:0-25547 GCA_030264715.1 Adinopsis sp. GC000173 | reverse complement strand
ATTATCAGCGTGCGTTTCGATTTTTTTCCCGCACTAGTGCGGGAATTTCTAGTTCCGAGATGTCATTTGCCATCACTAGACCAATGAAATAACGCGATTTCATAGTCTAAGTACAAAAATATGATTTTCAGTACGCATTTTTGCTTCTAAAAGCGAGATTACTTTTATGAAAAAGTAATAAACAAGAAGCCAATTTGTATAAGAAAACAATGGCGCAAAAAAAGCCGCAATCATTATACGCCAACCTAATACCTATATAAATACATACAATTACTAACAGAAATAAATTTATATTTTAATTTAATGTAGAATCAAACATTACCATTTGCTCGAAATTGATTAAGAAAAACTTTGCATTAAATATTTTAGATAAAGACGGGAAGTAACTATGTTGACTAGCAAATATCATACAATTGACTAATTATTGACTCACTTATTTAATTAAAATATTAATCAAGTTCAGATTATTGATAAACATATATGTTTAATATAGGTCATGTAGAAATAAAATATTAGAATTAAGATTGATATTGATGAAGAAATTATATTTGAAATTTTAATTGTGAAATTGATTATATATTTGCTGTATTTATGTGGTGAATTATATTAAATAATTAAATAGAACAAATTAGTTTACAAGAAGTATAATTTATTTTATTTAAGAATTCTAAATGCATTCTACGTCTTACTTTAACGGAATATTTAGAAGTGGATATTCTTATTTATATCGAATTTATAATATGTTGGTGGAGATGTAATGAGCAGATTACTACTAAACTGTGTTCCATGACATTTGGAATGGTGATAAGAATAAAGATCTATGTGTCAGTTTTATATTTTACTATACTTATACTTCAGTCATCTCACTTTAAATCTTCTAAAAACATGGCTAGGCTTGGACACATAATTAATGTATAATTATAAACGATAAAACTAATAACTATTAGGTTGATTTACAAAAACTTTCATAAAATCAAGTCATCAGTATTCCACTTTTACATTAATAAAATTTTCTTCGAATCATGTACTTAGATTTGGACCAGCTTGTTAAATGATTGTGATAACATTATCTTTATTAAAAAATCTAAGCGTATGTACGATACGATACGATCTACTAAAAATTTCATAAAATAAAGGCATCCATACCCAATTTCCACTTTAGATAATTCTTCTTAGAATCATGTAAATGTGTGTTATAAACGATAAAATTTTAATTTTTTTTTCAAACGACAACTAAACTTATACATTCACTAGGTACAGCGACCTTATTGAAAATAAGACATGTAATGTTGAGAGCCTGTTTGCGTCACCCAGAAAGCACCACGTGGAGGTCGGCCCTCGTCGCTTTCCGTACACTTCTCCGCAGGGAGAAATGCACCCCGCTTCAATCGCGCGCGAGATGCAAGGACCCAAACCAAACGCCCGAACGCGTCGCGAACCTGCAAATACATCCTCAACCCACAAATGCGAAAGAAAAAGGCATGCAACAATAAAAGCAATCCCAACAAGCAGAATAGCGCACCTAGCAGCAACTACCGTGCAAGCGGATTGTTACCTTTTGCCCAACTACGCTTTGTAGCTGGACGCAACCTGATGGCACCTACGAAATCGCCGCATGAAATCACACATTCTGAAATTAAAAGAAAGAGAATTAGTATTGCGCTGGCAATGAATGTACATACAACCAATCCGACGCGGATGATTTAAAATTAAAACCAAGCACTTGATTTGGGTGGAAGGTACTGAAACTAAAGCACAAAATTAGTAAGACATACTAATATCAATCAACACAATTAAAATTGGTTTTGAACAGAAACATTTTTGATGCTTACCTCTATATCAAAGAGTGGCGACACGAATACGTCCAACACCCATCGTATCGTCGACTTCCAGCTGAATGTTCGCGACGCGACGTCTGAGCAACGTAATCCCAATGTTAGAACGAATGTTCGCGACGCATTCGATCTTACACTGGAAAAAACGTTAACTCTGACGCATGAAGCGGCCGCGAACGGAATCAACGAGACGGATTAGGATGATGATGTCTGCAAGAACAGAGAAAAATCAGGATTGTATTAAATGCAATTTACGAGACAGTTCAATACTTTTGCGAAATTGACATATTGCGGTATTAACATAGACATATAGACACGACGTTACAATCGTTCAGTGGGATATCTCATTAGAAAGAATAAGAGAAAAGTGAGTACTGACTGCTCCTGTGGTATTATTAACACGTTGACGGACACAAAACATTCTGAATGTTCAAAATTTGACCCAGTCTTGAATTAACCACCGGGTATAGCCGTCAATATACCACTAAACTGTTGTATGAAACAAGAAGAATCTCATTTATATTGCCAATACGCTTGTAGTACTGGTTCATAAGGTGGCACGATATATTTTAATACATAGTGTTAAAGCAATCAGTTCGCGGTAGTATCGGATGGAAAACAGGACGACTATAGCCGTCGTGTCACGAATATGTAAATTTGGATAACGGCTATAACCAATTTAGTCCGTCAATGTGTTAATATGGTTGAATTCGAACTATAACTGACAAAAGTGAGGACGGCGTACTACTATAGGTACTTGCTTCTGTGCGATCAAAAACTAGAATTTATACAATACTACCCGATACGTTACTACTATGTCTATATGACTATGAGCATTAATAAAATATTCAATGGTGAAAAATAAAAATCACTCACCTTGATGACGTCATCACCCCAATTGAAACTTGTCGCCAATTTTTTCCAACCCATTTTTTAATCGAAAGTTAGTCGAATGATTTAAGTCAGAAGAAATAACGCGGGTGAGAAGATAATGGGCTTCTGAAACAAAAAGTTGATTGCATTACCTACATTTATTCGACGACACTTAAGTTAAAAGTAAACGCAAAACAGTTTTCGAGAGCCGCAATTAGAGCGCGTGAGACGAAGCTAGCCCACAGTTGCATTAGAGAATGTTTTTATTCTCAAATTCAGTTAGATAACTTTTTTAATTTGTAAATATTGAGTATTTATGGTCAATATGTCGTTATCAACGCACTAAAGCAAAGGAGGGCAATCTTTTTGATATTGCAAGCTAAAATAACCTTAAATTTAATCGCAAGATCTCAATTAGGCCGCGGGCCGGTGGTTGTCTACCGTTGCACTAGCTAGAGAATGTTTTCATTTCCAAATTTGGTTAAACGAATTAAGTGCGTTAACTGACCTACTAGTGTATTAACAATATGGCTGATGATAAAAAGTGCATATCACTCACCTGTATCTTCACTCATCTTCGCTCGAACTTCTAATCCAATTAACACAATTGATATTTTAAACGACTGATAGTAAAATGATTTAAATAGCACTAAAATTATATGCAAAAATTTACCGGCAGATCCGCGAAAATGGGTCCTCCATTGACGGCGGTTGGAAGACACACGTCTTATCACTGCACCACCCGGGTAGTGTACTAATAATTTAGTGGTTGCGTCACACATTTATAACTTTTGGGCGCGCGCATGTGTGACTTTTGGAGAATTGCAACGGTGCCAGGCACAATCACGCACGTATGACTGATCACCCGCACCTGTACGTACATGAAGTAAACAATTCAATGCGGCTGCGCGTAACCACCCCCGGATAAGTATATATATTTCGCTGATTCACGAAATTATTAGTACATTACGGGGTAGTCTATTGATAAGACGCGTTTTTCGCAAGTGTGCTATTTAATCAATTTATAATCATCCGAATTCGTTTTTTAATTCATTTGTGCTTGTGCCTTTGGTGAAGATGGATTGTTTCTCAATGAAATACAAAGATAGGATTTTTAATTTTAAATTGCATGTAAGTACCTGATTAAGCAAGGTCGCTAAATAGCTAATTGTCTATACGTAATAAGTGCATTCCGAATCGCAGTTTTCAAACTAATTTAGAATTGGACTTTCAAACCGAACTTAACTTTTTCGTTTATTTCGTCTTTTATTGCCAATTTTCATTGTAGTGTAGATAGTATCACTTTTTAAATGTACCAACTTTGAAACAAATATTAACATTTTTGTGCAATAAAATATTAAATTTTTACATAGGAAAGAGATTATTTCAAAGTATTTTTCAGTTGATAAAAATTTATTACAAAGATATTTTTAAATTGCATTTTCATGACGAGTGACATGCGCATTTTATAAGTTTTTTAATTTTATTTTATTGCAAATAACTTTAGTTCTTTTGAACATAACAAAGAGTGATTGGCGGCATTTTCACTATCAAAATATATTGTATGCAATCGACCAACATTAGCTTTGGGGTTAATGAATTCTCATACACTACATAGATACATTTTAAATTTTATAATTTAAAACATATACGGTGACGGCGACGGGCTAAAAGTTTAAATTTGCACGAAAATTTTTTATCAAATTCCAATATGATTTAAGCAATGAAGGAATTTTGATACAGCAATTTACTTTATATTGTATTAAAGTAGTTGTATTTTTATGCAACGCATCTCGAAAGTTAATAACTACATCATCTGGAACCTTCTGTTTTGTGTATTAATGGTTCATAATTTTTTACATTTATTTTCCATAGTTAGAATCGGCATTTAGCAATAACCATAATGTGTATTTATCCATCTTTTTAGTTTAATATCAACGACTCAAATAATAGTGCAATATACTTATTTTTTTTAATAATTTTTATTTCTATGCCGGAAATGCAAAAGCAGCGCCGCCTACAATTTTTGACCCGGCACTGCATAAATTGTTTGATAAGAGTAGGCGAGTTTCAAATCAACGTTGTTAGGCCGCAAGTTGTTTACAAAAATGTATGACACAAGTTTTATTTTATTTTAAACCGCGATCACGTACCCCTCACACGCGTTTTTGAACCTTTCAATATTTATAAAAATTTTACACTTGAATTTTTTACTTAATTTTTTCATTCATACTAACAGTAATGATTAGTACTGAATTTGATTGGACACGACAACTTTTAGTTGCACATCGACGATCATTACAGGTAACCCCATCAATGTTATCATAATAACTTGTTTAAATTTTAATTTTTCAGACAAACACTCGCATAATAAATAATGACAAGTTGTCCTGAGGACAGCCTAATTATAATGCATTATAATGTGAACCTCAAACTGCGTTTCGCATCCAAAAGTTTCGAGCGCTTATTGAAGATCTGAAGGCGACTGATCGTATTTTAGTGTTCCTCATTCGGATCCCGATGCTATTATGTTGGGTCCCTATATTATAAGCGGTGGGTCATTTGGCTAAAGGAGCTAAAAAACTGATCGTTAGGACAATGCTATCTTAGAGGACCAAAAACCCTTGTTTGAGATCATTAATTCAAATTTCATTACTGCTTTTATACCAATCTTTCAATATTACATTTAACTACTATGTTTTCTGGTGCTGTTCTACATAGGCCTCCTTGCATCTAATCTTTGTGAACGGCATTCTTGCCAGTTTCGCATTTATCGTAACCGCACTTTTCTCCAGTGAAATTGATGGAAATGAAACTATTGACAGATTGTAAGCGGTATATCAAAAAAGACTGACATTTGTTTCTTATCAATAATGCTGATTATAATATGCAAGTGAAATTCGGAAGTGTGACTACTGCTTGTCCATACAGATTACGATAGGTACGTGGCCCATTACTGGTATGGTTATGTAATTTATAAAATTTCCATTTTTTAGGATTTAATTTAGCTTATTTTTCCTATGTTAAACAATTCAGAACAACATTCTTTAAGAAAAGTAAAACGTTGATGCAAAAAATTTAATTTTTGCAATGATGGGCATTTTCTTCGTTTACGTTTCACTACCACTCATTAGAAAAGTTTGTTTACAAAATGCCTGCGCTTATCTATGTGATACTTATTGGTAACGTTACTTACTGATATAAATATTGAGCATCTTTTAAATATTGGAAGGTTACAAATTGTTACAACCCAAGAAAACAAGTAGAAAATAAAAACAAATTGAACCTTACTTGCAAAAATTGCAACCTAATCAGCAAAACCTGTAATTTACTGATAAACTGACAGGACAACTTGGTTGTACGGTGCTTGATGCGCAAGCTATTTGGTAGCTAAATTTAAATTACTTCTTATCACACCACTCTGGCCATAACTATCACGAATATATAGAAATCTTTTATGGAATTTCTGTCCAGTACGTTGAAAATACCGAGACGTGTATTTAACGCTCTGGCAACTAAAGCAAGCCCAATTTTGTGGGCAATTAGATGCGAACCGTAAATATCAAATGCTGGATCGATGTAAAAGCCGAGCGACTCCATAATTTTTTTTAATTCCATTCACTCAAGACACAAATTGACTTTTTACAATGGTTTATAAACTTAAAATTAGCTTAATAATGCATTGTAAATGTAATTTTTATATCATTGTAATTTATTTTATTTACACAACGCAGCCGCATGAATCGTCAGGTGAAACCAGCAGTAAAACAAACTGGTCGCCGTTGAGCGCCGTTATGCACGGTTTCATCCCGCCACCGGTCAATGCAAAAATCACCAGCGTGCCGATAATGGCCGCGACATCGAGCCAGATATCGCCAGCATCACGCTGTCGATGCCGTAGACTAATACCGAGAAACACATGGTACAGCCATATTAACCGAGAAAGCTGTCGCCTAGCAGAGCGCCCGCGAATGGAAACACGAAGTAGAAAAAGATAAACGAAGGTATTCAAAATTCCCTTTGCGCGCTCTTGCTGCACTCCAGCTTCTCCAAAAGGAATTGCCATCAAAACCTCACGAATTCCGTAAAGCAAAAACGCTCACAAAATGCGGTAAAAGAGAACATCATCGAATGTTGGCTTGCGGCTCAGTGGATGATGCGCTATGGCTAGACTTTTTGCGACAATTTATTTGCCTTGCACTTTTATCTATTTAAACACACAATAGTGGGGTAAAGAAATAGAAATAAAATAAAATTAAGTACCCAACTGTGTTCGTTCATTACAACATTTCTGTATAATTTACCAACGCTGTTTCTTTTTCGTAATATTCGTCTTTACAGAATTGTATTTTGCAATGATATTTCGGATCGTTCAACATTTTATCGAAATTGCTTTTGCAATTGTGTATTGTAAATGTAAAAAAAAATGATTGATTTGCTGGAAATTGTACAACTTTATAACCTTATGCTATTGTATTTTCATAGATATTGCTATATTTCTTTTGTAGTTTGTTCTAGGTATCTCTCCAATTGCAGTTTAAAGCAAAATGCTGCGTATTGTCTTTGTGATATTTGGAGTCGTTCAACCTTTTGGTCAAATTCGTCTTTGCAATTGTATATTGTATGGCAAATGTAATAAAAAAAGATCGATTTGCTGGAAATTTTATAGCTTTATGATAACTTTATGCAATTTTCACGGATACTGCTTTATATCTCGTATTTTTTGTCATTATAGTCACAAATATATATTAATGATTGTTTCCTATTAACTTTTGGTTACTTTCATAAATATTCCAATTAAATTAATGTAGAAAAAATTAATTATAATCGAGCTATACAAATAATGATAAATTATTTACCGGTAACGTATATTTGGATATATTATACTTATTATAAATACTTTTATAGTTAGAATATGTATTACTAAATTGGTTTCTGTGTTTAGTGACCAGTGCCGGATTAAGAATGCAGCTGGCCCTAGCCTAGACCAAAAAATAAAGACCCTATTAAATACAGTGAGGATAAGTGGTTCTCATATTTTAAAGAGCATTAAAAAAGTCGTTTGGAATATCAAAACAATGTATTTCATTCAACATTCAACAAAAACTATTTCATTTACTTACACACATAATACCATAAAACCTTGTCAAAGAATTCGTCTAACATATCTAGCAAAATTCATGCATTTTTCTTATGAACTGTCACTTTTGGTTGTTTTTTAAAGATCAAAGTTCTTCAAGTTTTCGAACATCAACCGCCTATGCATAAATCTACTACTGAACCAACTTAGTAACTTAAAGTAAAATTTTATGATTAGTGATTGTATTTTTACCCATTTTGAATTAAAACATTGATATACTTATAGTAGTTACTAGTATCTCATTCATCTACAATAAATAAATTTAAGTCATGTCATATGAGCAAAGTATTAAATTATTTAAATATAAATATAGTAAGTGTACTCCAGATTATGCGTGGTAATCACCACTATAAAAAAGTTGATTAAAATATAAATACCACATGTCAGAATTCAGTTTATTATTGGAATATGATTGATATCTTGTTTCAAACCCAACCTTCACGCATTGTGCGCTTTCTTTGGAATTATCCAGTAGGTTTTGCTGTTTGTTCTTTACCATTCCCAGCAACATTAGAATGTTGACCACTTGTATTTCTTATTATCATGGGTAATTTATTATAGTTTTGACAAATAAAATTAACACGAATAAACCGTACATAGGTAATCGAGGCTACATCGCAGTTCTAAACATTTACATTATAATTCCTAACAATTGATATTTTGCTTCAAACTCTTAAAGCCATGACTCTTGCGCAGAGTCCGCTTTTTTGGAACTATCCAGTAGATTTCGCTATTTGTACTTGGCCCTTCCTAGCATTGTTAAAATGTTCTTATTATCAAAGGCAATTTATTATAGTTTTGACAATTAGGATTAACATATTATAAATAAAACCTATGGAAGCTCTACAATACCAATTTCAAATGCCTGAGAAGTATGGACATTGACTAATAATCCGGCAAACGGATAAACCGTACATGGATAGCCAAAGATATACTGTACTTCTAAACATTTATATGCATTATAACTCCTAACAAAATTTTCAACATTGATATAAATGTTATATCATTTGTAAAAATATATGGCGTTTACACTCTATTCCGTAAATACAATTCAATTATGAATTATTTATTTTATAAATTGGATAATAAAAAATAGACAATTTAATCGATTATATACACACATATAAAACAAACAAAGGACTTGCAACACCAAATCACTTTTTGATTTCGATCAGACAAAAAAGCATGAACATATTATTACCGCTCCTAGTAATCAGTATAACAACAAGTTTCGGTGACAAGCTGGCACAATGCGTAGAAAAATTGCTTATATCTGATGATAAAATCTTATTGATTAATAATGTGGTCCAAATTAAGCAATCTTATTACGTTTACAATACACGAAATAAACGAATCGCCGGCAATTACAATCACATCAAGCCTACAGCGATTATAATCGAATTCGAAGCAACCAAAAACGATTTTTCCGAATTATTCACAAGCGATTTTAATAATCCATATGCCAAGCACATTATCATCACATCGAACATCACTGAGTGTATCATAGCTACACTAAACTATAATATATATAACGTGATTGTTATTGATGGGAAAAGTTATAACATTTACAAGAATAATTACTATTTGCGACGTAATGCATCGTTACGTGAATTTGATATGTACAAAGTGGGTGGATGCAACGATTCCATGTTTGATATCGCAGATCATCTACCCAACACTTGGGAGAATACAAATTTGCGATTGTTGACTGTGGCGTCATTTGCACCTTATGTTAATTCGGATGGCAAGTCCGGCTACGAACTGGAGGTATTCGAAGCAATTCGCACGCAAATCAAGTTCGATTTCACTTTCTTCGCTAATAATTATACCGATTGGGGTGTTAAATGGTCGCCACGTAACTACACAAAAAATTACATGCATTTATTCAAGCGTGAAGTCGACATAAGTATTGGCATGAACAATTTGAACATAATGGAGGCGTATTTGAAAATCAGCAATGATGATCCAGGATTCGATGTGCTGTATCCGTACTTAACAGAGCAGCGAATTTGGTTCGCGCCGATTGCGCGTCCGTTAAACACAACGCTTGGCATCGTAAGCATCATGCGCCAGCCAGCAATGATAATCTTTTATCTATCAACAATGTTTTTAGTAATCGTGTATTATGCAATCTATAAATCTGCTAATTTATGGGACGCATTCAGTTTCTTCTTGTTGGCGATGCTGTTGTGGCCAATGCTTCATAGTAGTAAAACAACGCCACTACGCATTTTGGAATTAACATTGTTGATGTGTTGCCTAATCGTAAATGCGCTAATCAACGCCGAATTTCTTACAAGTTTAGTGCGCGTTTCCTATGAAAAACAAATTACCACCTTGGAGGATATTCGTGATAGCAAGCTAGCATTCGGATACTCGTACGACGCGTACGCGGATCCACAAACAGCGCTCGAGCGCTACTTCCACGCGAATCGAATCATTTGCAGTTTCAACTACACCTGCCTGGATCGGGTGGCGTTCAAAGGAGACTTTGTCTCGGTGATATCGAAGCGCATCGTCAAGTATAAGCTGGCGGGTGGATACAGCGCGCCAGATGGCAGTCCGCTAATCTATCCATTCAAAAGCAGTATCTGCATGAATTTGATAAGCATGATTTTTGCGCGCGGGCATCCGCTTGCAAGACCATTTAATGCTATGTTGTGGCGCTTACGAGAAAGTGGTATTGTTTATCATCTGGAAGATATTGTGAATTTTCGCTATTTGCTGAAAATGTCGCAAAAATGGAAAAGTACTCTTAAAGCAAAACCAATTTCGCTCTTTCAAATAAAGATTTATTTTTATATGTTACTTGCCGGTTTAACTTTAAGTTGTATCGCATTTTTAGTAGAACTGGCAATGCATTATATAAAATGTAATCATTGAACTTTTAAAGCGCAAAGATTGCATAAATAGCGTTATATTATCCACAACAAAAAACAGAACAACAGCCTAGCAACGCATTATGCTCCACATTTTTCAAAACATGTTTTAAACGAACTTCGGAATGCATCTATTACACGTACATTATTATTCATGGTTAACCAACTTTAATTTCTTAAAATTATTTCAATTTTGCCAATGACCAAGGATGTACAGACATTCGGAATCTAAAGGTCGCATGGAATTGTTGCGATTATTTGGCAAACCGTAAAAAAATTCATATTACTTTCATTAATTTATTAAACGTACTCATTTAAAATCGAATAGTAATAAAAATAATATATTATATAAACTGTTTATTTCGATTTTAAGTAGTTCGTGTTCATAATTGTTTTTTATTAATTTCAATGGTCAATATAGTTGATGCCTATGACGTAGTACAACAGTGGAACATATTACCATTATTAATTTATATTTTTATTTCATT
Organism: Adinopsis sp. GC000173; assembly: GCA_030264715.1. Classification (NCBI taxonomy): domain Eukaryota; kingdom Metazoa; phylum Arthropoda; class Insecta; order Coleoptera; family Staphylinidae; genus Adinopsis; species Adinopsis sp. GC000173. Next base: position 14,332 of record JARJDW010007337.1, on the reverse strand, counting down.
TTCTTATTATTTTTTCTTTTTTTTTTAATCTTAACATCAATATCACACTCCAAACGTAAGTGACTTAAGTCCTTTCAAAATAAGCGGCTCATATAACCTACGAAAGTGACACAGATTAATGACATCTATTTTAATCTATTTTAATTTATAACATTTATATTAACTTTTTCCAGGTGATTCCTGCAAAGGCGAAATATATTATATCTTATATATAAAAAAGTTTTCTTATGATGGCAGACCAAGTGAATATAACAAACATCCTGAAGTTTATTAAGTTAACATATTTCAAATATTTTACTACCAGTTGATAATTGGCCATATGTGAAAAAAATCTTCTTAAATGTGGTAGATACTTACGCGGACACTGAAACGTATAACTAAATGAAGGTTTATTTTTTATTTATAATATATATATAACATTTATTATGTTTTATCAAGCCTCGCTTAGTGTATTTCTGGCATAGAATATGTAATTTAAATTAATTAATTTTGCCCCAAGATGGAAAGAAGCAATGAAGATTCTTTATTTTTTGGAGTGCGCTAAAGAATATCCAAAATACCACGAAGAGACGAAACAAATTAAAAGAATTTTTAAATTTTTTAAAATATTTCATTTAATTCTGTTTAATTCCGTTTTCTTTCGTTTCCTCCACAACTTCGAAATAGCTTGCTTTCAGCTTGAAAATTGTAAATTACATTTTAAAAAAATCCTATTTTACCAAATATGTGTGATAAACTGCATTTTATATTTTAAACAATTATGTAAAAAATAAATATTTTACCAAATAAAATGTGCAAAATATTTGTCTTATATTAAAAAAAACAATTACAACCTCATTTTCTTATCTTAAAATACAAAAGATTTGTAATCGGCAGTTGTAGCTACGAGATCAGCCCAATTCGGAAATGACTCCAAAAATCGTTTAAATTCAGATGTGAAATTCAGACTGGTGAAATATTTACCAGACACGACAATATCAATTAAATCCCTATTAATAAAATCAGATTCACAATTGATAGTAAACTCCAAATCAGCCTTGGTAAGTCCATAAACATAATTTATAAAAAGGAAACCGTCAGTTGTAACATCGGCCAAGGAGGTGTAAATTATTGTAGTGTTGGCCTTCGGTCTAATAAATATTGTTGAGTGATCAGGCCCTAAAAAATATTATTATGCAGAATAAAATAAATCAATGACACAAGTCGCATTTTCAAGATATGTAGATTAAAACATTTAAAATGTATCAACCTGGGAAAAAAAGTAAACAAAATTTCACTTCGCTAAATCCAAAGTCAGAAAAAATTTTTAAAGTTTAGCTCGTGCTTTTAGAAATTCCCAAAAACAAAATCCAAAAAAACATAATAAATCAAATGGAATCGATCAATTCGATCAATAATTAAAAGTTTAATTGAGAAACGCTTAAAACCAATTGATTTATCTCCGGGTTTTCTAATTAGTTGAAAAAGAAAAAAAAATCGGCTTTTGAATATTTGGACACTAAAATTTTTAAAATTAAAATTTGAGACGATATTAATAAATCAATTCTGGGAAAATTAAAACTGAAGATTGGAATAAAAATCTACCTTGTATTTTAAATGTGAATCGCTTAACTTTCGATGAAACAACATCAGACGAGATTAAACGTAAGCTTGTAGGTTCATCAATGCTTGGTTTATCGAACGGTATCCAAGTGGAATCTTTCCTAAAAATTTAATAAATTTATAGAATTACCATCATTGCTATGTGATAGAATTGTTCCACTTACACCGATGCTAGCATACGCACATGCGAAATGGGCATTCCGCACGCTGGATACAACTTGCAATCATTTTCAAGCGATTCACTCTGATTCAATTCGGGTACGAAATCGCGAACGCTTGCCGGCGAATTTCGATCCATGTTCAGCATAAATATGCCCGATTTTGTTACAACACTACCATTCGCATCAGTGTGCTCTCTTTGTGTATGCTAAAGTGAAAATGAATTCTAATTTTATTTTATATTATTTAAAATGATACACATACATATATCATGAAACGTTGCGGTGTTGGCGATGTTGCATTGCCGCTGTATGGGAATGTTAGCGGTGTTACAACCAGAATCATCGTGATTGCAAATGTAGCAAAGAATAATAGTGGGACGGAGTATGGTCGTTTGATTAAAGAAGCAATTGGAATCTGTAAACATTACCTATATTTAATTATTATTGAAGTATAGTCATCGAGAGAAATTGACTTTCTGGGTAGGCATAGATTCATTTCAAGCACTCAAAACCAAAAAACAAACGACTAAAAAATAATCAATTCTACCGAAAACACTGAGTTCTCGCAACAAAAATGCAATCCGGTGTATGAAATATGATTTTTTTGTAAAAAGCACTCAGAAACACAACAAATAAGTAAAAGCTGTTTATAATGCAGCGAAAACGTTAATTTCATTTTTAACTATGCGATAAAAAGTTTTGACATAATGATTTTGTTGATAAAGATTTGCCAAATATGACTTTCAATAATGAGCAAACCTAAAGCACAACTAATCCCATCCCATCCAAATGGATCCCATTAAATCCCATAAAATTATCTCCCATTTGCACATCTCTATGGCATAAAACATAGTGAGGTGTCAAGCATTGAGAAATTAGAAGGGGGTGGTTAGAGGTGTGCGTGGTTTCAAGACAACTTTGGAGTAGCAAAACTTTATTGCGTTGCCTTAAGACCAAGCATATCTCTAACTAAACCTACTATTTAACAGAACTTCTTTGCTCGATGCTTGACACCACACTATGTTCTCAATGTAATAGTAATCCAATAATTGAGCTACTTACGTAAAATGTTGTGATGATAATCGTTAGAAGTAATGTCAACAATCCTAATAGCAACTCCGAATTTTTTCCAGCACCGGATCGTCCCATTATCGGTATAAATAATGTGCTAACAGATATTGCCAAATACATAAAATACATAACTGGAAACAGTAGGCAAAAGTAATAGAAAACATATATCTTGTTTCCCGAGCACAACCTCGGTAACAAATGTTTAAATGAATGTGCAAGCAAATTAAATAAAATTAGGATCATAAGTCCATATGATGCTCGAATGTTCAAACTGGTGCCAACTAATAAAGCAGCTGTGAAAATTAACCGCATTAAATGGATTTGGATCTCTACTTTATCTTCGATGGTTTTTTGCCTCTAAAACACAATCCACCTTGAAACTCAGTTATATTAAATTCACTTCATTACCTTAAAAAAGTAATCATTAAAGAATACGGTAATTAAAGTTTGTATTGCTAACGCTGGTGCCGCATATATTCCAATCAGTAGTATCGGTTGTCCGTACCAACGCATACAAAACGGCGACGCATTCAGCACGAACGCAATTAGAAACGTTACTAAACCGCTACATCCCCAACTAAAAACGATTACAAACAGTAAACAAATCAATAGCTTCAATTCGTTCCAGTTGCAACCTGATAAAAAATTCGCCAACATTAATTATTATCTGACAAACATGCCAATTAAACGCTCACCCATCATTTTCTTGTGAATGGAGAGCAACGAGATGAGGCTTGAGAGAATTATAACGATGGTGTTGAAAATGATTCCAATCGTGTTACGATAATAAATTAAGAACCAGCCGAAAACGTCAAAATAAATACTGTTTTCCCGCAAGGCAAGCGTCTCATCGGTACGCTGCGACAGCTCTTCGATTAGAGTTAAAATATTCGCGCCACCATGCTGAATCGTTCCAAGCTGAATGTTGTCGATGCTGTCATACTTCGTGTGGTAGCGATAACCATTTCTTACATATGCAAAGTCATAACCTATTAGCGAAGAATCAATAATTAGATATGACTGGAAACTAAAACATTATTTTATAAAAAGTTATAATTACATCAATATTTTGGCATTATAGTCTATGAACATGTTATAAGAATTCACATTTGTATAGTTCCGAACGAACATTTTTTGTGTTCTATGTGCATTGTTCTCTATAGTAATTTTAAAAGCCGTGAACTTACGATTGTTTCTAACAATTCTAATTAGAGTTCGTCTGTCAGACATCTTCGACTTTCAGCCAGACGTGTGTTTTGCAGACGACGCTTTTCCGTTTTATAAGATTATAACCAATTTATTTATTTTTTATTTTAACCCTTTCAGGACAAGTGGTTACTGTTACTAACCACAAATTTAAAATAAGTTTTCCAAGTGCCTACTGCTTTCTAGTGACAAAGAATGTGCAATAACTGTTATTAATATAATAGAAATTGTGCCTGTCATAATAATACTTAAAATAAGTAGTGTTATAGAGTAAAGTTTCAAGATTTTCAATAAAATTTGGTGTTAATTTTTTTTTGTAAATTTTGCATAATTTGGTCTTTACCTTTATTTGTAATTAATTTCTATAAATAAAGATGTGTTAAGTAAAATATTTTAGATTCTGTCCTCAAAGGGATAAACAGTAATTTTAAATAACTATATCAAATAAGGAAAATAATAAACCAAAAATGCATTAAAATATATCATGTTTTGATTGTTTATAATATGTTTAAAGATTATTATGCAAAAATGCTAAGTATTTCTGATCCAAACTCTGTATATCGTTTTGGTTATGCCCAATAAGTATACATTTAATGATATTTTAAGTTTTATCAGCCGTTATCTAGGTTATCTATATGTATTGCCATTTTTTAATTTTCTTATCTTGGCATAGAAAATTTATGACATTTTTACAACCTTTTCAACATTTATGTTAGTAATTGAACAATATTTAAATTTATAATTATCTCCTTTAAAAAATGCCAAATTTCGATTTTTTTAATTATGAATATATCATATGATTTTGAAAATTTTCTATAGGTGAATTGTTTTGTAAGAACTAAAATTTGTTACAGTTTTTCTTACAATATAAGTTGAATAATTTAAATGTTTTTCAAATGGGAGTTTTATAATTAAATATCAATAAAATATATAAACATATTATTATAATATGAGTTTGAAATTAAAAAAATACGATTTGACAGTATTTCAACTTTTCTAGGCAATTTTTATACAGGAAGCGGAATCTCGACTTAGGCAATAATATAAAACATTTTCTTTTAATCTCTTTAAATTAGGTATTTACGAAATCCCTAAACTCTATATGAATATTAAGCAATCTAACTTTTAATACAATAATTTTAAAACTGTATTACATTCCACATCACTCGAACTCACCAATAAGCCCACCGAAATCCCTAAATATCCGAAAATCTGTATCGGATGGAATCAGATTCGCCTGGAAAATTTCTTCCCCCATCACCACACCAAACGGATAGCTAACTTTCCCGTAGATGTTCAATAACATGCTGGCCATCGGGCCAGTTTGGAATAAAATCTCTTTACCACCATTTCCGGCCGCCTCTAAGTTTACAATGAATTTCAAATTCTCGGCCCATGGATGCTGGGTGATGAAACCGTGCGACGCTTGCAGCGGCGTCTCCTCAGCGCCGTTGAAAAGAAAAACCACATCTTGTTCTAAACGTTCGGCATGTTTTGACAGTTTGCGCAAGCATTCTAGCATAATAGCGCACATTATGCCGTCGTCACTGGCACCTAGAATGTTTATTAAATTTTATTTTAATTAAATTTAACCTTGAAAATTATCAAATCACTGTATAAACATTAATTACATTTTTATTACCTGGACTTGTTGGAACCGAATCAAAATGAGCATTAACTAAGATCCCATTTGTATTATTTTTTCCATGTAACTTTACAATGATATTCTGAACATTTCTGTAAACGTTTACTGTACCATCAGGTATATATCCCAAGTAATATGAACCACTAACGATTTGTTTGTCGACTTCAAGATGTTGCGCTCCATAAGCACGTTGAACAATTCCTTCAATTTCCTTTTCAATTAATTCTACGGCTGCTATTTCATTCTGATAGCTTCCAGCAACTTTTGGCCCCAAATCAACCAGTCTCTGAAGAAAAATTTGCGCTCGTTCGGCGATAAATTTGTCCGGATTTATTGGCTAAAACAGTATATTTAGTAAAAGAGAGGATTTTAAAGCCGGTTTTGATTAGATTACCTCATCTTTTATTAGTAAGGGAGTAGGTAATATGCTATCCAGGTAGAATACAAACCCAAATAATGCTAGTAAAAAACTGATACAAACTAATGGATAAATCAAAGGTATTCGTTGCGTTTTCTTCGGTTTTATTTTACTTGAATCCAAGTTTGAATCGTTTACATCCGTCTCCATACTGAGATCCTTTGTTTCATACCTTCTACGCATTATATTAACTTGCGTTCACTTGAAAAGGTAATTTAGTACTAATAAATTGATTACAACCACTTCATAATTCAACAATTGATAATAATTTCAAAAATGCAAGGTGTCAAATGTCAAAAATAGACAAACAACTGACAGTCCCAACTGTCCTAATGCGTATTAGAATCGAGAAAATTACGTAAGATTACGTATGTCCGACAATGTTCATATAAAACTGAATCAAAGCGATCGGAACAACTGAAATTTCAATTATCACAAAACATATAAATAATATACGTACATATAATGAAATATTAAAACGCTATTACGGACAATACTACAAAGTAGTTAATCGTTAGAGGGGGCATATTTATGGGACCTAATTTGTAAAATCTTTGCATATTCAGTTGCCTATATACGTACTGTCAAACAAAATATTTAAATTTGATACTCAGATTGCTCCAAATTTAGCGAAATACATTTACTCATTTCAGTAATGCGTCTAAATTTTACCGCAACAATACATAGTATGACGCTAAACAGGTAACTATCCAAGCTAAAAAACCAAATAATCCAATTTCTAGAAGACTGAAAGTTAGCATAATACACAAGACTTGTATAATTCGTTATAACTTAACATATATTATTATTAACGCGATTTGCAACATCTCGGTTAACTACTATTCGACCCATCCTAATTCTTCTCGTTTTTAAAATCTCCTTAAATGTTTTGATAAAACATGCCAAAATGAAAGAACATCGAAAAATTTCCTTTGCAAAGAAAAATCCTTCAGAGACTCTGTGATACTAAAAAAAAACAATTTGGGGTACAATAAATGATTAGAAATGTTAGAAATTTAAGCACGTATGTGAGTCGCACCCATTGTAGCGAGGCCTCTGCTTACAGAACAATAAATATCACTCTCTGCTAACTAATATGCGATAGAGGCTGTATTTCCATGCAGTATCCTATAATTCAGCGCGCCAAATTATACAAAAATATAACCGGGTGCATAATTTATTATTGGTATAATCCTTAAAAATATCTTCGTTACATAACCCTCGATATCTATATATATAAAATATAAATATAAAATATATTAAGCAAAAATTAACAACTTCGTATAATTTTTTCTATACAATTATCATTTACGACCGACCACTTCGTTCCTGACTGCCATCGAATAATTTGTACGCCGGCAAATAACTGTCGTCATCTTGCAATCTTAAATGAGGATTTTTAAGTGTATCATCTGTATTGCCCAGCGACGTGTAACCAGCATTGTATAAATTGCAAAACGGCACCTTATAATTCAATAAATATTCCCAAATGTGCCCGTAGTTCCAATCCAGCAGTGGACTAACTCGCATAATCTTCGGCCAATCGCTATCGGTCATCTAAAACCAAATATTCTGTAATTTATTGAATTTTTATTTTATTTTACCATAACTTCAATGTTATTTTCAAGTTAATTAAACCACGTGTTAATGGGTGGAAAAACGAAACACTTTTGTTTTTTGCAACGGTTCTGATGAGTGTAATTTTTGTTTTTTTGTTTGTTTTGGATTTAAAATTGTAATAATAAAAATCACACTCATTCCAATCGTTGCAAATATCAAAAGTGTTTCCTTTTTTGCCTGCCACTTCTAGGTGGTATAATAAAATTTGGAAATACAGTAATTTAAGTATAACCTGTCATTTTCTGTAACTGACTTATTCAACAAACCCCCTTACCACTCATATAAGTGGCGAAAAATAAAGCCGAGCATTTTTCGAGGTGTCTTAAGTTATAATCATTAGAAACAGTAGAAAATTGAGTGTGGTAAACGGTTTTTGTTACTTTAAAAAGTCCATGCTAGAATATGTTTAACCTGGAAGGGTTGCAAATCCTGTGAGAAAGGATCCATTCGTCTCGTACCCATTAGACAAGCTTTGAGAGTGCTGTTCTCCTCGAGTATACTTTTCAGGGCGTCTTTCAATCCAGCTGTAACCGTTACCACTTTGAGGCCATAGAAGTAAGCAATGTCGTTGATAAACTCGTCAACTTCGGGAAACTGTAGAGGATGTTTAACATACAAACAGAGCAGCGGTTTATTGAATTGGTATTGAGTGCTGAGTATTGATAAGGTTAAATGGAGTAGAACCGTACAATCTTTGCCGCCATTGAAACTCAGGAAAGTGTTCTCGACTCCATATCTCTCAAAACATTGCTTCACGCACTGAAATTCAAAACAGTGTGATAAGTTAATTACTTTATAAAATGAATTCTAAAGTGTGTTTACAGTACGATTTACATGTTTATTGTGCTAATTCCATTTTTATTTGAAAGAGTCTCGTATTTATCGGATTATAAGACGATAAGTTCATATATTCATTGCAATTGAATACTAATGGAACAATACATCTCAGCATCATTTTTAGCTGTACTACTGGGATATACTATATTCACCCAAATTAACCTGTAATATCTGTCTTATGAACATAAATACGTAAATGCTTAAAGCAAATTTTCTTTATAACCTCGTATTTCTGCCCACTCTTCGTAACATATGCTTTTTGTGTATATTTTTACAAGTTTTTTAGATTTTATTAAGATCTGCAGATTAATGCTGTAAATTGTTTTAATAATCTATAAACAACGAAACTTATTGATTTACTTGAAAAATTTGTCCCATTAGTATACTCATCGGGGATTATATGTCCCAATAGCCTCAGAGCTCGATTATTTATTCCAATAACTATAATAAGAAACCCACGAAATCTGAAGATCAGGAGAAAATAGCACTTGCTCCGAACCAAAATATTAAGCTTCCATTTATTAATTTTCCAACAAAAATTTAGATTTTTTTTTCGAAATCCGCGAAATAAAAAAATTTTCTCAATTAAAAAATAAAAATGATCTCACGATTATAAAACAATTTTTATCGCTTCTAAAAAATTATGCGCTTTGATTCCATTTCATAGAAAAACTCGTGTCTCATAATCAGTTAAATACGATATTTTATAGCAATTTAAATTACAACGTTATTCAAATATACTCCTCAGCACTGATAACAACTATCCCGAAAGTCTAATTAACCTTAACTTTGTAGCATAAACCCAGTTAAATTTATAGTGTGTCGTTAGAATCCGGACACATAATATTTTGCACAAAAAAAATTGATTTAAGTCAATACACAAAGAGACAATCAAATGCTATTATATATCATTTAATCCTTGCTTAGAATTTACCACCTTGGACTGCTTGATTCTCGCCCTAAAAAGGGGGCATGCTGTTTTCAATTGATCGCGGTTTTTAACCATGGGTAACGGCCCAGATGAAGTTCACGCCCACGCATGGCAGTCCAGGAAATTTAGATCGAAGCGGTTAGAATGCCAAAAGTCCTTTGAAAAAACATATCAACATTCATCAGTTAATCAGTTCGAAACAACATGTTCACTCTTTAGAACAAGGATCAAGCAGATCATAAAGGTCAAAGGTGGCTACATGGAATAAAGGTCCTTAGCAAAGATTCTTTAAATGAGTCACAATGAGTCAACGGATTAAGCGATATAACATTTTATGTCCGCAACCGATACGGATGTGGTTCAAGTATGGAAAAAATACGTGTCACCAAGAGAAGTCCCAGCAGACATTTGAGAAGTTATATTTGATATTGCAATAAAATATTCTTTCAAATAAAAGAAATAACCTTTAGTAACTTTTCAAAGCATAATAATCCTTTCCAATTTTATAGACAGTGGAACCACGGTTTTCGACGACAGTTTTTGTCAAATACCGAAACGGACGAAAACCGAAATACTAATTTTCATATAAATTAATGCAATTAATAAAAACATACTTTCATTAAACCGAACGGAAGCGTTTGTTGGCAATAATCATAACATTATCATAGAACAAGTCACAGGAAAGGACTGTGACAAACTTGCCAGAGTGATTTTGCATTTAAGAAAGTTCATCATAACAAAATTGTGAAATCACGTGTCTCATATGTACTTTGTTTTCGAAACTTATCAGAGGAATGAGTGGAGAATGCGTGAACAAACTGACAAAGCTGAGACAATTAACAGACAATTGTTTTTGCAAAAAAGGTCTTCGAAAACCGTAATCGACGATAACCGAGGGTCCACTATATATATAAAAATTTAAATAAATGATCTAAACTACTCGTACTTGGAAAAAAAAATTGTAGTTTTTATATTAAATTCTAAGTAAAGTAAAAACCACCCATTAATGCACAATTAAATTTTATGGCAAATAACGAGCAAAAAACCGCATAATTTGTTACATTTTTACATTGTTATGTAAATTTAATTGCGCATTTATCAGTATTTGAGCGATAATATAGAGAGTGAATATATTAATTAATAAATGTAACGGTAAAAACGCACTTGCACGGCTGCTTGTATATGTGGATTTTCGCATAAATACACTTCCTTATAGAATCGATCACATACTATTTCTTCTACGATTATATTATTGCGGTTCCGTTGAATGATCTGTTGTTGTACTTCATTGATACGCTTAAAATCAGAGGATTCTAAAACAAATTCATAATAATCACTTTTTTCTTCTATATCAACGTACACATCATTGTAGCAAATTAGTGTATCCTTTCGAAATTGATTTGATTTAGAAATAGTCAGCTTTTTAACGTATGATGGTCGATTCCTTAATCGCATGAGGTGATCAATCAAGTGTTTAATCACGTTACGTTGAAATTCTTCGTTCAGAAAATAGATAAATTGATGATGTAGTATATATTTATCTCCTTCAATATGTATTAAATTAAAATCTTGAGGTATTTTCTCTTGAAAACCATTTAAGCGGTCAAATTTGATTTTCTTGTTGAAGATCGTTTCACAGACTTCAAATAAAAAATTATTATCAACTACACGTGTTACAAATATAAGGAATTTGTTTAATCGGGCGACGTCCAATATTTCCCTTGCTTGTTTTCGAAGATTATGTAAAAGATAATTGTATACGTTTACAGAAAACCCATTACAATTTAATTCTTGTAGTAATTTATTCTCCTCTTCGATCACTTGCAAATTTAGCTCACAATCAGTACAAAAAATCACCGCAACACTCTCAGATAACATTTTTTAAGTAATTGTTTCAATCAGGCGAAATTTAGGTTATAATTATGTTCGGGTGCAATGGGTTGCATATGTTACTTTCACTTCTACACGCGAAATTTGCGACAAACGATAAATGTGCAACTAACCAACTCTAGCATTAAACAAGATAACTGTTATCATTTTATAGTCTCAATTATTTCGTTTTAGAAAGTATACCTAAACACTAATTAAACGAAAATACTTTTAGTATCATCTGTCCTATAGCGGTTTCTGCTAAATTTTTTATATTTAATTTTAAATATTTTTATTAAAAATCTATTTATTTGTATTGCTGCTTAATCAAATTTTAATAATTTCCAATTAACATTTAGCTAATAGATAAATTGATTATATTTTTATTAGATTGTTTGATACTAGCAAAACATTGAGGTTACAAATTTATTTTCGTGTGATTCGAATAAATGCAATGTCGAATTCCGACGATGAAGAGATATTTGGCTTTTATGGAAGACCGCTAGAACAATATGATGAAGGTATTTTACTATAACATTTAATCCCCATTAATTACGCATATTGCTTTTAGATGAGATCCCCAAGAAGAAGCCAATTACTGTGGAAGAGCAAATTGCAACCGATGCACAAGGCAGACGACGTTTTCATGGCGCCTTTACAGGCGGTTTTAGCGCTGGTTTCTTCAACACGGTCGGCTCCGTGGAAGGATGGACACCAAGCGAATTCAAAAGCTCAAGGAGTGAGAAGGCACAAAGTTCGATGCGAAAACCAGAAGATTATATGGATGATGAGGATGTGGGCGAGTTTGGCATTGCACCGCAACGCGTACGAGCTACTAAAGAGTATAATACAAGTAGAAAACGCAAAAAGCAGGTAAATTTTTTATATCATTAGATAAAACTGAACTAATTTAATGTAGGTATTTGCAGACGGTCCAATACCAGGCGAACCAGTTCTTCATTCCTTAATCGAAGGTGTCAATGAGACAATCGGATATCTATTGCTCAGAAATATGGGATTTAAACATGAAAAAACTGAAACCACTAAAGTCTACGGCTGTGAAATGCCGGCGCAGCGTGAAATCACCAAAACATTTGAAGATACCAGCGTTATACCGGAAATTTATATTAATTTACTTAAAAATCCAAAAGTTAACACATTTGGGATTGGTTATGTTGGATTGGATAAATCGGAATTCTCAAAGCAATCCTCAAAATTTGTCATGAAAGATTCTAATGATAAAAGACTATCGATTTCCGGGCAGGCGTTTGGTGTAGGTGCGTTTGAAGAAGAAGACGAAGATATCTACGTTAAAGAGGACTTATCTAAGTATGATTTTGAGCTAACTAGTGAAAAAGCATCGGTAACCAGCAACGTGCGAAGAAAAATGGTGCTGGATATGTTTCTAGCAAGCCGAAAATTAGCTGAAAGTGAGAAATTCCCTCCACCAGCTATTCCTGCTAGTTTTACAGGTAAGCACAAGGTGAAAAAGTCACGATTCGAACAATTACCGCAAGAGAATGTTGAAAAAGTGAAAATGAACGCTGATTTACGTGAAATCATCATTGGTGATAACATTCCACGCGAGAATAAAGAAGAAGTTGCCACCAAACCGCCGAAAGCCAATGAAACTACTAGCGAAAAATTCATTAAACTCACTGAAAGTGTTCCGAAAATTGATTTTATCAGTGATAGATTCGTAAAATCAAGCGAGGGGGTTCTTACAGAAGATGACAATAAACCATCTAGTGATTTAATAAGCGATAAATTTACGCGAGCTGAACTGAACGACGATAATGCAACGAGTACACACTGTTCGGGCATCGAGCATGGTACGCATGACATGCGAGAGGCGGCAAGACTAAAAATGTTTGGTAAACTTACACGCGTCACGTTAGATTTCTATCCGAACGCATTGGTTTGCAAACGATTTAATGTTCCAGAATCCGTATACACGTTAGTATTGTGTATAAAAGCAACGTTTTTTATATTAATTGAATTATTTTTTTAGTGAAACTACGATGAAACCTAACCGACCACAGAAAATTCGCATATTTGAAGAAGAAGCATTTCCGGAAGAAATCAATTTAAAGCCTGGACTGAGTCACACATTAGTCAATAAAGAAGTAACAACTCCGAAAATTCAAGATACAATGAATGATAAAACTGAAGATGATGATAAAATGGAAGTTCACCAAGAAAGCGCACCACCTATTGAAGAAGTCGAAAAAATCAGTGAAACTAAATCGAAGCCGCATGATCTAACCGTCAAAATGGATATATCTAAAAATGTTGATCTATTTAAAGCGATCTTCCTTGATGATTCGGACGAGGAAGACAATGAGACTGCCGGCAACGATGAAGCTGAACGTCAAGAACGCGATCAAGAGTTGAAAGATCAAATTCTGGGTGATAGTTTGATGCTACCAAGCATTGCGCCAGTTAATAGCAAAGGATTACTATCGAATATGTTCGATTTTGAATTTCCACCTCGGGATAAAATGCCCGAACGGAATGAAAGTGAAGTTGCTCCAGTCAAAGAAGAAACTCAGACCGATGATGTTTATGGGCCGAAAATACCATCAACATTGGTCCGAAGCAATTATGTGGTTGATGAAAAGGACGATGATCAGTGGGTGGAGAAAAGTGCGGAGAAAAGTTCAAAACGGGAACACAAAAAGAAGAAGCATAAAAAACATAAACATAAAAAACATAAATAATTATAGTTTTTATCATTTCATTTAATAGCTAAGTATTAAATAATTCAATCAATTCTTTGTTGCGATTATTCTTGAACATCCTATAAGAGTTATGACGAGTGGGCTAAATTCATTCATAAACGAAACAATATCATAAGGTTTGTTTTTTATTCCAAAATGTTCATGAACATGCACAATTTGTGCAGTTTATCTGTTTTTTATTCCCCGTGCACACAAATTTGACAGCTTTGACAGTTTGCACCGTGTTCTTTA
>JARJDW010007334.1:0-10509 GCA_030264715.1 Adinopsis sp. GC000173 | reverse complement strand
AATACGAACCACTGCTGTAAAACTTAATCCTAGTATGAAACTATTTGCAATTTCTGGTGCTTTTTATTGCCATCTCAAGCATCCGCTTAAAAATAACCAAAAAAAAAACGGACAAATCCGGTCATCTTAAGGGTCCAGTCATGATCTTTTTGTTTCCCTTGGACCCTCTCGCCGGGATACCGGAACATGTATTTATTTAAAAGGCTTGACATTTTTACTCAAAAGCTGCCCGGAACGAATTGTGCTCCTCTAACATGATGTAAACACATGTTGCAATATTCTAGCCTCCCCGAAAAGGCTTCTTAGAATAATAAGTCGTAAACAATTTTTTGGGGTATTGGCTTTTTGTAAAATTTCCCGTTTTATGGTGGGTGTTAGTCTGTATACATGGGGTGTATGATCTCAAACTAATTTAGTGAGGGTGAAGAATGATTTAGTAACTGTCATTTTTACTCAACTATTCTCAGCGGGTTTTTAGGAATTAGCATTGAACAAAATTGTTTTGGACTATTTTATTAATTTTTTGTCAAACAGTCTTTTAAATTTCTCACATCTTCACTTTTAAATATAAAAAAATATTCACCAAGTAATAAAAACAAACTAAAATCAATCATATAAATTAGTTTTTTTTTATTAAATTTACGTAATAATTGTAATTATTTATCCTAGTAAGTTCTAGAGTTGAAAAAGTTACGCTATATGAAATTAATTACAATGTTTCCCCACGTGCAAGCATCAAATTCCAACGAACGAAAATATATAAATGTTTAAGCGCATGCTGGAATATACAATCGTTATGATTATTGTAGGTGGTGTATATGCATTCTTTCATATTAGAAAAATCGAACTTATTAAAAATTTAATTGATTGAATATGAAACCAACAATCTGCATAATTCTTATTTAAATTTAATGTTAATTTCTTAATAAATAATACATAATTCCTACCTACACAACTGCACAACTTTTTTATATTTATAATGCATTAATATAGGTACACAGCGATTTTTAATAACTATAATTAGCAATAAATTATTCAATTATTAATTACTTAAAACCTAATCCTATAATTGATTACAACCATAGAGAAGAAGAAAAAATGTATAAAAAAGAAGGAAACGAAAACCGTTTTTTGTATATGTAGGTATATGCGGCGCGCAAATTTATACAACCGTAATGAATAAGTTTTTTAATTAAATGCAACATTAATTATAATAAAGCAGCGAAGAAATAATTTTATTGGTTTGCCTGCATACTAGAAACGAAATTTATGGACTTCTCATTGGTAATTTAATAAAGCTATTCACACATGTTGCATATTTTTATTAACTATGCGAATATATACAATAATATTTATTATAATAGAATGGAGAGTGAGAAAGCAGCGGAGAGGTAGAAAAGAGAAGTAGAAAAAAAGAAACAATTATCATGCGGGTTTATTGTAAAGTGCGCAATTAGAAATGCGTAATTGTTAAAAGCGGTCATAAATATGAGGATATCGAGATAATTTATTTTGATGCAACAACACAACATCGTTTTTTTTCTTCATTCTGTCTCTTCTTTCACAGTCTTTCATAATATTTTCGTTTTGGTTTAACGCTCATAATCCCGCAATAGATTTTTTCTTATTCGTTAAATTAAAGAAAATATAAAATGTCGTTGCGACCAACTTGGAAAATAATTTATAAACGATAAAGTACTTGTATTTATTCATTCATATTTTTTATGCTATTTTATTTTATAAAACGCATTGTAGGGACACATTTAAGAAAATATTTATGATGACAGAAAGGTTTTTTTTTCTATATATACTTATATATACTTACTACATATATATAAAGAAGAGTCAGTTGGGTTAAATATTACTTTAATAAATTTAATTGACGTAAATTGTTTAAATGGTTATTCTATTAGTTGCTCTTCTATATTCCATTCCAAGAATAGAATATTATTTTTATTATGTTTGGTAAAAGTATTTTATTCCAAGACTAATAAAATATTTATTTTTAATCATATTATATATGAGTTTCTTTATAAGCTTTGTATATATATAAGTAATAAAATGAAGGAATTCATATTTTATACGTTTTATAAATTGTTAAAAGAATTGGTCAAAAAATGCATGTCATTGACACGATCCTTACAAAAATTTAATTAGTGATTTATGTAGACGACGAAGTTCCAACACCACCACCACCAGCAGCACAACGAATCGTGTTGAAACGAATATAAAAAAAGGAACACAAAAAAAATTAATTACGAGCAACTAGAAAATAGAATATTAATTAGATCCATCAAATTGTCGACGACGACGCCGACGACTACGACGACGATGCCGGCGGGGTGGTGGTGGTGGTGTAAAAAGCGAAAATTTTCTACATTGACAAGGAATCCTTTAATTTAATTTGCATCCATGGAGTTCGTGTTTTCTATATTTCCAACATAGCATGGTTAATTCCATGAAATTTAACTTTTATAAAAACATAATATAATCTGTAATTAAAATTATGTTTTATTATGTTAAAACATTTCTTTTTGCTGTGAAGACGACTACCGCATGTATTGTACATAGCCAAGAGTGTAATTAAAGATTTTAAAACTTGCTGAATAGATAGATATATTTAATATACGTTACACCAATTAGTAATAATTATTATTTAATTCATTTTATTTAAAAAAAAAACGATAATTGTCTCTTAAATATTTAATTGCAAACAACAATAACAACGTGAAATTGGAATATCGTTTATCATTATTACAAACTAATTTCAATAATGCTTTCATAATTATTCCACAATAAAATAAAATTAAATTAAATAAAATATTAATTCATTCAAGAAGAATAGCTTTAAGTGGGAATTAAAAAGTTATTTTAGGATTAAGTGCGGAAAATTGTATATCAGCTTAAAAGACATTCGAACGTGATTAAAAATATAGAATATTTTATACGCAATACAAATTTCAAAACTAGATCCAATAATAATTAAATAATTTAGGCGTAAAAACATGAATTTCGCGCACTAGTGAAATAAAAGTATAATATTTAAGGCAATAAATACTTTTTTCGCTAGTGCAGGAATATAATATAAACCACGAGTAAAAAGTCTAATACTTCGCGAATCAAAACCAATATTAAATGTCAATTTTTTTTACTCTGAAAAGGGTGGAAACGCAACGAATCACAATTTTAACACTCACATATCTTCTTTTGCAATGAATTTTGTATATTTTGCAATCTAGTGTTTTTTGTGTTTCTTAACCTATTTAATATCTTCGTTTTATTGATGATTACTTCTCTGTATATTATTTATGATTTTACCGACTTTAATGTGTTTCTTCTCAATAAATTAATTAAATTTTTATCGTAAAATAATTATGAAAGCATTATTGAAATTAGTTAGTAGGTAATTATAAATAATTTTCCAATTTCATTTTATTGTTGCTGGTAATTAAATATTTAAGAAACAATTATCTTGGAAGAAGGAAAATGTGATTCTAACCTATTATATAGTATTTTTTGTATTACTTAAATCATTAGCAATTTTTATTATCTGACAAAAAATTTGTGTATATAAGATTTTTATGAATATTCTGGCGATCATCACCATATCATCCTAGCACCCTGATAATTATAACCTAGTTTCACTATATTAGGGTGGACGAAATGGGAGCAAACGTCGCAATTAGAGCCCATCACCAACAATTGCGATTAATCGATATCTTGAATATGTGTCGTTGCATTTACCTATCTAGCTAGATAGCTTTTTCCAGCTTGCACAAATTAGCGATATTATATCAATATAATAATATTTACTAATAATATAAAATCAGTTCGATATTATGCGACGGATCAGTCATTTCGACGCCGACGAGTGAATGCGTGAATCTATAAAAACTGCAGGTATGTAGTAAATATAAATTCGATTAAAATTGCTGGTAATTAACCAATTTGCACACACTTTACCCTTCCCAGACTTCTTTAATTTACTGTGTGTGTGCCACACTTATACACATATAATAGCCTCTGTTCTAACAGCGCGCGGTTAATTATAACATCAGACATAAAAACCCTCTGCTGGGCAGTGGTTTGGATGAGGGTTAATTAAAATAATAAATAAAAAAATGCGTAATAACCATATAACATATATAGAATTTTATATTAATTCATAATTTAATGGATAATAACTCAATGTAAAGTTACAAGAAAAAAAAACGGGTGCAATACTTCCTATGTATGTACTTTACGACTAAGTATATTTCCTCCTTAAGAACTGGTAATATGAAATTTTTTACATATTTATTTATTTATTGATTTATTCCAATTTGCAAAATTAGTAATTTAGTAACGTCTTCAACTAAACAAAATACAATTTTCTTTTAAATTATACAATATTTGAAGTAAAATTCAATGCCTAGTTGGAGTTAGGCTTAATTTTTAGTGCAATTTTTAGTGCTTCTTATCATTTCCTTAATAATACTAAGACAAGTGTCTAAAATTGAACAAAAAATGATCTAAAAACCTCAAAAGCTAAAAAATATTTAATAATTTGATAAAGTTATCTTTTTGGCATTTTCTTAAAAACTATCAGGATGAAAGACTTTATAAAGAAGATAAGGCAATCGAAAAATTGTAGTTTGCTTTGTTAGGTTTAATTTTTAATGTAATTTTTAGTGCTTGTTATTATTTTCTTAAAAATACTAAAACAAGTGTCTGAAATTGAACCAAAAATGATCTAAAAACCTCAAAAGCTAAAAAATATTTAATAATTTAATAAAGTTGTCTGTTTGGCATTTTCTTAAAAAGTTTCAAGATCAAAGACTTGCCAAAGAAGAGAAAGCAATCGAAAAGTTGTAGTTTCCTTTGTTAGGTTTAATTTTTCATTCAATTTTTAATGCTTATTATCATTTCCTTAAAAATACCAAAACAAGTGTCTGAAATTGAACCAAAAATGATGTAAAAACCTCAAAAGCTAAAAAATATCTTGATCTTGATAAAGAAGATAAAACAATCAATAAGTTGTAATTTGCTTTGTTTTTCTTATTCTTACGTTTAATAAGAAGCATTTAGAGACCCAGAATTTTGCCATACCTTAAATGTGTGTAATTGTTAAGGGAATGATTGATGTATCTTTATATTAATTAGTTAATTAATTAAAATTGCGAGTATATAAATACTATAGGTGGCTTGTAATTAATTGTAAATACATAAATAATTCTCGGTAAAATATAGTAATGCGTTTTGATTGTGTGTAAACAAATAAATTAAACATTGCAATAAACAAAATAAATACGTTAGTTAACAAATTTTTTGTCTTTAAATTAAATTTATATTTGAAATAATAAATTTGTGCTAAAAAAAAATGAAATAATTTCTTTGGCATTAACAACACGATAAATATTGTGTTTGCGTTCAAAAATACCTACCATTCAATTTTTCATAAAAATATATTAACGCAGCAACGCAAATATGTGCATGTGATTAAAAGTATGATAATTGATGGCCAACATAATTTAATACTTTAATTAAAAACAGCGTGAATATTTAAACTATGCGGATTTATAGAAATTTTACAAAATTGCAAAATGTCGAATATAATAATACCGAGGGCAAAACAAGCGTAGAAAAACACAAAAAGCACACCACCACCACCACCACTATCACCACCACCACCACCACCACCATCAGCAGTGGAACATCAACAACAACACAACAAAAAAATGAGCAATATTTCAATTTAATACATCAATGATTGTACAAACAAATTATTTCCGCAATTAGTTTTCTGAATTTTATATAATTTATGACAATGATAAAATGTATATATAGTATATACAGATATTTGCACGTATTGCCGCGCGTACGCACGCTGATTTCTATAGAAATTGTTTATAACAGGGGCGGGAAAAAAATTTAATAAAAATAAAAACAACAAGTTGTAGAACAATGTACAAAACGCAAATGATTTATCGATCGAACGTTTGCTAAATTAATTAAAAAGAATATTTTTTTTCTCTGGTGCGAATTAAAAAAACAACAAAAAAGTAAATAAACAACAGTGGCAGCCGTACAATTTGTATTTTTTATGTTTTTTTTTGTTGTTATTGTTGTATGTGTTTGTATGTATGTATGTGCGTATATACATACACATGTGTGTGTCTGTTTCTAACATGATTTTATAAATTGATTAAAAACGATATATTTTAATTACAGCAAGATTTCCCACTGATGAATTTAATATTTATTAATTGGTGACAAATTGGTTCCTGTGAGAATTCATTAATAAATCATAATGCAGCAGACAAAAGTATGATCAATATATTTAATTATCTTTTACACATTTGCTCCGCTTTTTTTCTTCCCATTTCATCTTTGTTTCTTGCATGATACTTTTCGCTCGATTAATCTTTCATAGTTTAAAATTACATTTCTTTATTAAAATCGAAATAATTTAATTCAATCGGACAAAATTGAAAATGTCTATTAAAAGAAATGGAATTAAATGAAAAAAAATGGTGCGGGGACTAACATAGTTTTTAATAATTTATTAGATAAATACATACACGACATTAATTAATTAATAAGAATAATTAATTAACATTGATTAATAAAATAATGTATACAGAACGTCAATACTTTGCTGCTGCCGTTGCTGCATTTATGTGAAATGATCCAATTAAGTGATTATATTTTTTTACATGACTTATTAATCAAGAATTAAAACGACACATATCGATAATTGATTAATGAGAAATGATGGCCGGCAAATGCACGTATAGCTAGTTAGTAGATTGATTATTAAGCAATGAATGATCAATGCTAAAAATTATATTATTTCAACTGTCTATTTTGAAAGTGCGATCTAAGAAAATATTCGTTTTTTTTCTACCTACAAATCTTAATTATTTGAGCTAAAACATTGACAGAAATAATTTACGTTTAAAAATCTTCAACAGATTTTATTTTAATAGTTATCTCTATTTAGGACTAAAATTTAAACCTCTGGGATTTAAATTGTAAGTTTAAACGTGAATTGCACTTTGTATATATGAAAACCTGATAACAAATTTTAAAATCGTACATGAGTCGTCTTACGATTTTGTTACTTAGGTATCTTAGGTGGACTGACTCCAAACTTTAAAAGACTATATCTAATGGACTTGAAATTTTATATCAAATCAGATTGTCATCGATGACAGTGGCTAAGTCCAAATACATTTTACTAAGCAAATATAACTTTCTCAAGAAAACTTAATGCTTTTGTAATAGTTTGCCTAGAAATTATATTCTTATATTTCAATTTATCCACTTGATTTGAATTATTTCAAATTTTATATCAAATCACATTGTTATCGTGAACAGTAGCTAAGCCCAAATACATATTAATAAGTAAATAAATTGTAAAGTAGGAACACTTATTTTTTTGCAATTGTTCTCCTAACCTACGTAAATATTCTTGCTTAAAATATTTCAATTTCCTTATTGCATTAATTTCGCATCTTCCTCTTGCATCCCGTTGCAGAGATCGATAATTAAAGAATGTAAACAATTTAAATATTGATTTGCATTGCCTCCTGCAAGCAAAGTTTAAGATATTATAACATTTTTGTGCTTTATAAGCCAAAAAACTTTTCCAATATTGTCTATTAAATTTATTGAATACTGAAGAGGAATAAATCGCTTCTTTCCTCTTCGTCCTGATTGTTTCCCTAAATGTTGAAATATGATGAAATATTTGTGTAATATTTATTAGCATATTGAAACAGTAAATCAAAATGCGATTTTCTACTTTAGGTAAATAATATTCCAGCAAGCAACAAGCAATATTTGAATATAATTTGAAAAATGCATCAAATTTAATATTAAAAAATTAATAGTTTTAATAATACATTTTTGCACGTAATGAAAAAGAATTCAAATTTCTGCGCGATATTAAAGTTTAATTTCTTATTAGTATTAATTTTTTAATTGCTCATCTGCGAGCGCCGCTCAACAACACACA
Source organism: Adinopsis sp. GC000173 (assembly GCA_030264715.1). Lineage (NCBI taxonomy): Eukaryota > Metazoa > Arthropoda > Insecta > Coleoptera > Staphylinidae > Adinopsis > Adinopsis sp. GC000173. The sequence goes on along the minus strand of JARJDW010007334.1, from coordinate 2,510 downwards.
TATACACACAAATCGATTTTTGCGCGCTGAAAATTAATTTATTTTGATTCTAGTGAAAACTGAAAACTAATTTCTAGTAATTACTTGTTGAAATATCACAATTCAGAATTTCTATGATTACATTGCAATTAAACAAAAAAACAGAGAGAAAAAATATGTACAATCACATACAAACAGGGTGTTAATAAATAATGTGACATTTTATATGTATACACACATACACACACACAACAGAATAAAATAATAAATCTGAATAAAACAATAAATCAATTTTATAAAATAAATGCGAAATAAATATTATCACCTCGTTGTCATTTATTAAAAATATTAATGAATAAAATATGATACATATCATATGTATGTACAATATGTATGTATGCATATAAGTGTTGTATGCATGCATTTTTACTACATTATTATTTTGTAGAGCTGTGAATATTAAATGATAAATAATAAATGAACATTATTTATATTTATATGATAGTATTATTATTTTGTATTCCGTGTTTTATAAAATGCGTACATATATGAAGTGAATCATAAAATTGAAATTTAAGTCGAAAATATCGAATATGTTTAATCATTTCCATCAACAGATGACATTTTATTAATATGAAACATAGTATCAAAATATAGATATTTAAATATCTATGAATAATAATTAGAAAATTGAAACATTACTGTGTGTTTCGATAGTGTATGTGTATGTGTATGTACGTACGCATGTATTATTTATTGTAATCTACACCAATACTTTTGATAGCCTTTTATTATTTTAATTACACTGCACTAGTTGCAAAATTCAACAAATATATATATGAAGCATTTGTGTGTGGATTTCGGGTACACCAAATCCAACAGGTTTGCTTTTTTAAAATTAGTTATATGTTAATCTAAAAATTAAATAATTATTTATTGTTGTCATTTATTAAATTTTAAGTGTATTTACCTTACTTTCTTTTGATTAGACATTATTTGGAGGTGATACTTTTTACAATTCACAAGACAATGATGATAAGTAATGAAGAATTCAGTCGAATTCACCGTATCAAGTGGCATAAACTATTTATCACTGCATCAAACTTTTGTGTTGAGTTGAGGGCCAAACACAAAATCTATTTGCCATCTTCTCTCTAATTGAAAGAAAAGTGACGGAGTGTTTACTATTTTCAGTTTTGTATTAGTGAATAATTCTTAGAAAATCTAGAAAAACACGCATCTCATCAATTAATCCTCTGATAACCGATTTTTTATGGGAAATAAGTAAAATAGAGAAAAATTGAAATTGAAATTAGTATACCAACAAAGGCTAGTCCGTAACTTAACGCAAGGATTAGGACTTTATCGTATTGCGAATGCATTTTAACAAAAAGAATATTTGGAAAAACATTACATTACATTATTTTGATACAGTTTCGTACCATTTTTATTTCCATTAATTGAAATTCAATAAATTATAAAAGAAAGTCTAACATTATTGTATACTGCGAATTGGTATTAAGTATACCATCTAAGTATCTAGTTTGTGATAAAAAAGGCTTTCAATCCAAACTATACAGTTAATAATTAGGCTTTATTCATCTTTTGCTTTATTATTACGACAATAGGAATTTTTTTCAAATGATTATTTCATTATTATGATGTATCATGGCAAAACTATCACATCTATTTATTAAAACAATTTTATAAATAATTAATAATGTTTTGTAACTGAAATGAAATCATGCAGTTTGTCATTTCAATTGCACAACATCTCAATTATTCTAGCTAGACTATGTTTGTTATAACACAAATATATGTTATATGTAATAATATAATGTCTAGCTGTGTGTGTGTGAAATAAAAAATCGGCGTGTAATTTCAAATTATCTTGTTAACAATTTTATTTAAAAAATTATTTCGTGCATTTTGTCAAATATAAAATTAGTCTCAGAATGCACTAAATACTTTTATCACTATCACGTCAAAAATCTAATAATTCGCGCCCTTAGATTAACGAAAAATGATTATTAAGTTTATCGAAAAATAATATTTACAATATAATCCAACATAGGTCTTCAAAATTGCTAGGTCGGGAAGTCCGAAAAGATTCAAAGCATAGTAAATCATACACTTTTTGTCATTTCAATTGCACAACGTCTCAATTATCTAATTAGAAGAAATATATGTTATATGTAATATAATGAATGTCTGGCTGTCTTGTGTGAAATAAAAAAATCGGCGCGTATAATTTTGAAATTATCTTGTTAACGATTTTATTAAATTTAATTAAGACTATTAAGACGCAGGACAGATAATAATCATCGTGTTTTATATTATATGGTATAATGGCTTAATAGTTTATAGTTCATTGTTAAAAATTATTTCGTTTATCTTAATTAATATAATTTGCATATTAAAATATGATTATATCTACTACTACGACTAGTTAGCAATGCGCTTAAATTACATTGCAAATTATTTTATATTTAATGCTAAATTGTTATCCAACTTGCAGTTTGTGCATACTA
>JARJDW010007328.1:0-14760 GCA_030264715.1 Adinopsis sp. GC000173 | reverse complement strand
CTCTCAAGCCATAAATCACATTTCAGCATCGAATTGTGTGTAACCGTTGTCAAAACATCATTCAGATGCACGAATCGTGTTTTAATGATTTTCAATAACACATTCTTGTGTGTGATCAACGCAATTTGATAAAATATGTTCAATTGTTCCAAAGCGTGGGGAAAATGATATTGATTTTCATTATTCAGCGATATAAAAGTATTTAACACAATTTGGCAAACTGTTAATGTAATTATAAANTATTAATTGGGGTCTTAGTTTAGCGTCTTGCAAGTTGCAGTTTAAAAGATGTTTCAAATTGTACTCGATGTTAATTAAACAATCAAAAAGTTCTTGCAAATGCCGTAAGTGCCACGTAAATGCACTCAAAATTGCGATGATAATATGAATAACCATGATGAGAATAGCTACAGCATAAATTATATCAACTAAATCGAATAATCGATCGATAGTAAATACTTTATAGTAATATACAAAATTTATTGTAACTATTATAGTGCACAATATAATTACGCGTTGTTTCGTAGGTTCAAATTGATTGTTTTTAGTATTAAAATAAGGATATATCCCGATATAATAAAAGAATTTAAGGAATCTGCTTATATCGTTTTGCATTTCGCTCAACAATGCGCACCGTTTGCAACTATTTACTATGTGTAAAGCAATTGGATTAAGTATAATTCATATATAAAATAAATACATGGATCGTTAATGCTTTTATAAAAATTAAGGAAAATGTTCAATAAATATTATTACTAGATATTAATGCTTTTGCAATATTATAATGAATTTGTTTCCATTGTACAGTGGTGTGGACTTTTCTGCAGCCACTCGTTAGAACGCCAATTTGGGTGCCCATTTCTTGTTTCACCAATATTTTCGATGCAATTTCATGACGGTCATAAACGACAAACTTGTCGCATTTTGGACACTACCTATTATTTGCTTTCCTTTCTTAGTTTTATTATTTACAGTAAGAATGAAAGAATGAAGAACTAGATTACTACTACTATTACTACTATACAAATTTTGACATAATGTTCTTTTTTTGATTGATCGATAGTTTATAAATGAACAGTGCTTTTTAGAACGCTGTTTTAAGAAATCACAATGTTTATACTTTTGTTTTTCGCTGGAAGCTTCAAAATTATATATAGCAAATGTATTAATGTTATTTGTTCATCTTTCGCTACAAATATATCGGGTAAAACCCATCGGAGTTATGAATTTTCGTAGAAAAACCAATTGAATTAAATCGCAACGGTTACTGAAATCTATTCATTGCTGACAACATCCTATATTCTAATGTTTTCTTGAAGCAATTTTTTTACAAGATTAGGATTATGCCTAATGAACCAAATGCCGTGAAGTATATTATTTATGAATAATCTTGTTAAGGCAGTTTACAATAAACAAATTACTCTTTCATTTAAGATTTAATTTAATATTTTAGTATATTTTATATAAATATATTTTTCGTTATTAAATTTTAACATTGCATTTTCTGTTTCTTTCTTCCTATTCAGAGATAAATTGCTTAATTTGCATATTGAGGTAATGGACATTTCGATTCGTCAATATTTTCTACAGATTGCCATAAAAATTTGTTAAACAGGCCGTTTTTATGATAGATGGGTGTACTCAATTGTCAAACTAATCACCCGTTTTTGAACGTGGCTACAAAAAAGCTCTCTACACTATACTTACATAGCTAAAGAATTGGGATAAAACTTTAAGAATTGAAAACATTATTAGTGAATACAATATGTTTTACATACAGGGTGCGGCAGAAATAGTTCCAACAGACTTTAAAGTTTTGTCCCGACTTGTAAAGTTCTTCTTGAAGTCGTTCCTGAGGACGCCATTGGTTTTTTAATAAATTTATCATTTACAATCACTTGGCAGAGGATTTAGATGATTAAACAGATTGGAAACTTATTAATTGTTTGTGTGTAACTAATTGATGAACGTTACTTTTTTTATTAATAACGCACGAAATGTGGAAATTTAATAATTATGAGCTATATTTTTTGATTGAGCAATTTTTGGCGCCGAAAAGCTACTAAATCATCTATACACAATTTAAAACCTATTTTGGTATCTAATATATTTAAATAATTAATTTAAAAACAATTTTTCAATATATTAATTATGCAAATATTTAAATGTTAAGTTAGTGCCAGTGTTACATACATATATTAAGAAGAAATAAATTACAATCACTGTATTATGGGCAATACTATTAAAAACGCACTCATTTGAACACATAAATCGATGTTTCTGGTGTGGAACAACCTATGTGTTGTGTCACCCGTCATCAGGTTAAAATATCTACAAAAAACAATACAAGACCATAAGAGTTTTATGTAGATATTTTAACCTGATGATGGATGGGTGAAATATAACATATACTGTTCCACTCCCAAAACGTCGTTTTTATGTGTCCAAATATCTAAATTGTTTCTCGGATTGTAATTTACTATTTGAAAAAATAATTTTATGTTACATCAATTTTTAGTATCTAAAAGAAACAAGTGGATGTATAGCAAACTTAATTGGGACGTTGCGGCAAACATACGGAAGTGTATCAAATTAAATCGCGTTTTTAAGAATTGTTGTTAATTACCTAAACATTTCGAAGAAATGTTATATATGAATATGTCAATATACTATAGAATATTCCTATCCTGCTACCTAATATATCAAAGAATATATATCCGGTTTATTTATATTTGATGCACCTTTGTAAGATTGCAAATTATGGTTCTGATAAAACTGAAATAAAAACGCATAAAACGCTTAAGTCTGATTCTTAATTCACATGCGAAGTACAATATTCAGTTCGTCATTGGCTTGATAAATTTAATTTGATTGTTTTCGCACTGTCATTTTTTTTAAATTCAATCCTATGGTTCTAAACTACTATTATTAGAAATAAAATAAACCGAATAGCTTTAATAATTAAGTTAAAAGTTCGTAACTGATGTAAAAATTTTATTAAATTTGTTCTTTGCAAATAAAAATTCTGTTTATATTATTATAATTTAAAATGAAGAAATATGAATATACAAGTGTATTACTTATTTATTTTATAAAATCACAAAATTTAACATATAATTCACACAAAATCATCAGATGAGCTCTACTTAAATTAATTAAAATGGATAATCTCACACATTATGTACTTTTTGTAGTTTTTTCTTTTAAATAATTAATTAACAATATCGTTTTAGTCAATAAATAAACTTCAGAGAATTCAACAACTATTAAACTATGACATATGGTGAAAACTTCGTGATTTGTATACAGAGAGAAATAATATTAAAAATTTGAATTGAATAAAAATTTGCCAATAATATACAACTGGTTCAATCCAACATAAAAACAAAATTAATAAAGAATTAATTAAGTTAAAGTTAAATTACAATGAAAATAAAGAAATGAATAAATAAAGCATGATAGCATTAAAATGCAAGTGTAGAAAGTCAAATAAAAACATTTGGTGAAATGAAAAGTAATTCAAAAAGAAAGAAAAGAAAAAATTAAAATAGCATAGAAAACCTTAATTCTCAACATATAAAATTCATTGATGCTATTTACAAACTAACATTGCTTCAAAATACAAATGAGCAAGAAAATAGTTTTAGTTATTTTTTGTTGTTTTCAATTTTGTTCGTTTCGTGTGACTATTCTTTATTTGTTTGTGTTTAAGTATAATGTATAGAAAATCAGTTCAGTAAAAAATAATCACATTAAATAGTATTTTACTTTTTTTTGTTAACTTTAACAAATTTACAACATATTGCTTGTATGTTATTTTTTGATTTAAAATCTATCTACAATAACTAGATATCGCTATGAATCGTTGCAAAAACAAATCTAAAATGTTTTAAAATTTTTCAGCAAGTGGCAAAATTGCGCGCGCGCTAACTTTAAGTTGTCGTCAATCACACACTTTTTATACAAATTAAAACGAATGATTATATAAAAATAAGTTATCAATGGAAGTATACAGATCGTTTCTTTGTATGTATATGTATAAAATATAAAAAGGTAGAGTTTTAAAACTTAATAAGTTGGTGTATATCGTCAGATTGTTGGCTATTAGAGAGCATGTTCCGTTACTGATCTATTATCTTGTGTTGTATGTTCAGATGCGTGTGCATGAGGTATGTATTGGAAGTCGCTACTTGGAGATCTACTTGCTCTATTTAAACTACCTAATCTGGATGGATTATAACTGTATCTGGAAAACAAAGCGATTTAGAAAAGTCTTCTAACCTAACATTAAAACTATTTTTTGAATTACTTTATGTATATAGTATACCACATTATAAAAGTTATAGATTACAATTAACTTCTTACTTTTTATAGGTTCCAGTTGATGAAATATCATCCAATGTCCGTTCCCCTGGTGAGTAGAGCGATGCAATGTTGCTGCTACGTCGTGGATTATACGTTTGGTACCTAAACGTTGAATTGCTGTAGTCATTATTCAGCTTATTCCTCATGTACGGCTTGTAATCGCTATCGCCTTCACCAGACGAGCTGTACCCGCTGCTCCGTCGATACGTCGAATAATCATTCGTCGGCAATTTATACTTGGTGGCCTTCTGCGAGTAATCCTTGTACAAATCCAGATCCTTATAGTTACCAACTAGGCTCCGACGCGGTTTCTTCTTCTCGTTGAAGCGCGTGTAGAAGCTTTTGCGACGAATGCGATCAATCACCGATTCGTTCTCATCGCCCGAGTTGTACATCGTGTTGCCATTTGGCGACATCGGCGATATTAGATCTTGCGTGTGATGAAAATCGGAGCACACCGACCATGAATCACAACTGAGTGTTTCATCGTTCGGTGAGAAGAACGATGAACATTCGTCTGGCGTGTATGAAATGCGATTTAGATTAACATCCTGTGTCGGCCGTGAAATTTGCGAGAAATCAAGCTTCAAATGCTTTCGATCTGCTTTTCTATTGGTTAATAAATCGGTTCCATTGCAATTGTTATTGCCCAAATCATCCGCTATGCCATTTTTCACATCTAGATTTAAGCTGCGCCTAAAGTTATTTATAGGAAGTCTACTTGAAGCTTGTTTTGGTTGCTTCACATCATTATACCTATTCTCGGTGAGCGTAAGAGCATTATCGCTGCGCGAACCAATATACCGCTTATTTTTCTCGATGAGTAACGATTTCGGGCGTTCTTTCTGATTGGTGTCATTCCTTTCCGGTGATTTGACATCACGATTTGTACTCGATTTTGACTTAAACGTAGGAATATTTGATTCATTTATATTTGATAACATCACAGTAGCTTCAGCACCATTCCGTAATTGACTATCATCCTCCTTATTATTACTCTTATCCTTGTCTTCGTACTTTTTGAAAAGGCTCAGTATTTTTGTTACGCTTTTTCTGGACGGCTGCAACGTTTTACTCTTAACATTCGAAAAATCTTCAACGGATACTGCACGTTTAATTAATGTTGACTCCGTGATGTGATCAACATTGGTAGGAACACTTTGCTCTCTTAGCTTTTTAATCGCCGATTCGACGCTCGATTTCTTGTCGTCTTTCGGCTTGTCATCATTGCTGAATGTGCGTAATTTTTCAAACTTCTTTTCGATAGATTGGAGGAACTTGCTCTTTGTCGAATTTTTCTCGCCTTCTTTCGATTTTGCTTGTGTTGTGGTTTTCTTCGTTTTAACAACTTTGCTCTTACTATTTTCCTTCGTACTTTCCACTGGCGTTTTCTCTTTTTCTTTAACCTCAACCACTTTATTTGTTCCATTGCTTCCATTTATGATACCATTACCATTTTCAGTTGGATAGCTTTTGGGACGTGCAATCTTCGAAAGGCGTTCCTTTTTGATAGCACTTTCATCTATGGCAGGTGTTATTTCAGCGTTTGTCAATACATTCGATTCAATATTCTTGATATTATCGGAGACATTTTTCAGTAAACTCTCCGTGTCCTTCGTATTTGTATCATTATTTATTAAGGCATCTACAAGATCTTTGCACTTGATTACATCCTCCTCCTGCTTAGTTTCGTTTATATTCGCAAGCGGCTTTTCCTCCTCGTTCCTCGGCGTTGACACATCCGATTCCACAGATTTTTCTTTCGATAAACTACGCTCCCGGCGCATGTTGATCCTATTTTTAATCCGCTTATCACGAATTTCCTTCAACACCTTTTGCGTTTCAAGTTCCCGCTCTTTCTTTTCTTTCAGCACAAGACTTTCCTCTTTGGGACAGTCATAAAAATCGGCGCGCAAAAATCGTGACACTTTCTTGACCGGTTTCGGCTCCTCATCCAGAACCTTATTACTATCTAATTTAGAATTGCTTGAATTAAATTTACTGTTAGTGCTGGAATTGTCATAGCTTTGCGTAAATGAGTCATCTTTGAGTGACGACATTTCACTAAGACTCGAATCAGGACTGCGCAGCGAGTAAGAATGGTATTTTAGCTTGTAATCTACTGGCTCTCTAAGACTAGACGTCCTATAATAGCGCGGCTTGGCAACATATTCTACTTTTTTGGGATTGTAACTCTCATTCAAAGGCGATGTAAGCTCCCTGGACAGGGACTTTCTCGGTATGTTCGTGTCCAGTGGATCAGCGCGCTTTGAGCTGCTGCTTATTTCGTTAACTAAGCTTTGCTGGCTCGAACTGCGTTTATCGTAAGAAAATCTGCGGGGCAATGTGGACGAAATTCGATCAACGGAACGTCGTGGATCCGGCATTTCTTTTTCGGTATCGTTCCGCATACTGAGCGTGCGTGTAATTTTTCTTGCTTCGGAGGGTGGTAGGGAAGCAAATAGTTGTTTTTGTATGCGTCGTGAAAGACCAGGTGTTAAATAAGATAAAGCTAAAGCATCTTCTTCGGTTAATTTCAATTTTTTCAAATTCAAGTCTGACAAATTAAGGTTTTCTTTTGAATCATTTTTATCTGGAAGAAAAAAATTGATGGTGAATATCACTTAAATAGTCGGAATGAGTACAAATTACATGGAGAAACAGTGTAGAGTCAAAACATTGTATAGTATAGTGTTTAGTTGATTATGCAAATAAAATGTTCAAAATAAATCAAAAAGGAAACATAAAAACTTACCCTCAGTAATCGATGAATTTTAACCATCTTTCAGCCACTGAATTAAAATCAAACATAAAAATAAAACAAAAACAATAAATTAGTACTACAACAAAAACGAAATTAAATAAGAAAAAAAAATTAATAAAAGTAAGGCGTGCTAATGTTAAGTTCTTTGTTTCTATTTACATTTTTGAATATTCCAATAATCGATAGAATCAATTTTGATGAAATTGTTGCATCATATTGAAATATATACAAAGTTACCTTCTTGATTGAAGCAAAAGTGTATTTTGAGCGAAATGAAACACAAGAAAACTGCGCAAAATAAACATAATTGTCATGAGAAAACAAACTAACATGAATTTCAGAAAAAGAACAGAAATTTTTCATAAAATTGATGATACCATAACAAGAACAATAAAGAATTCTATTCTCTTTCAAATGAATTATTAGAAATGTGAGTAAACGAATCAGATATGTAATATAAATATATAAAATAAAAAAATAGAAGCAAAAATCACATAACACATGCACGCCTACCAATGTAGTCTGTATATAGCTGGCTCAGAGAGATGATTGAGTTGCGATTAGTGAGTTGTGCCCTCTTGACTCACGGTGGGCACATGCACCATTACACGCACTCGCGCTGCAATCACACAACACAATCTATCACAACCATGCTTACTAGATTTAATCATCATTTATTTATTAACATAAAAGATAACTTAATAAAATAAGAAAATTATCTTTTACGTATGAATAATTTCTTTCCACCTAGACACAATTAAACATAGAGAAAATTAACCACAATGCAAAAACGTAACAACACACCGCACAAACTACCAGAAATTTAGCGCATAGATTCAATTCAATAAATAAACAATTTATGCACTGAATTATCATAGAAGCATTCATCGTTAAAATTATCATAAACATACCAAAAATATTTAACAGTATTTACTATTCTACCACAGGCTGTTATATCCAATATTCTAGAACACACATTTCTCATATTTATTATAGCATAAAACTCACAAACATCGTTTAACTAAGCATGCAGCTATGCTATAATAAATTTTTTAACTTATTTAAAATATTTTCGCACTATTTTTAAATCCATCTAATCGAGTACTAGTAGCTAAAGACATACCTCCTCTAGGTAGTGTTGCCGTTCGTGTAGGAATACGATTCTCATTAAATACGCTATCGATGTCGGAAGCTAAATCTCGACTAACGCTTCGACGCCATGGGATGGAACTTGTATTGTTTACGCTGCGTTCCCGACTGAATTGACGTCCCAACGGTGAATTGCTACAAATTAATATTACAACAATTAATAATTTCTATTACATGATAGCTTAATGGTAAAGATCTTACATGTATGTATGCATATCTTTAAATATTAAACGCGAGCTTGTAAAAGTATAATTGTTAGTTGTTAGTAATATAGATTATTCAGTGGTAACTTACCGGGCATTGCTCATTGAATCCATTCGATTAAAAAAATTCGCACCGTGATCGAAATTGCTCAACAATCGACTATTCGGAAAACCAGGTCGTGTATTGTCGTCGATATTAATCCTTTGCGTTAAATCACGAACCTAAAATGTAATAAGCGTGTAATAATTAGCGTTTGATATTAATTGAACATCGCAAACCCTGGATAATAAGGTGGAAAATAGATTTTCAGCTGTGAGAAATTCGAAGCCATCATCATCGTCATCTTCGCCAGAACTGAGTGAATCGGCATGATCCAGTGGTGCTTTTCTTGGCCTGGTGCTTCGCAGTCGGTGCATGTGAAACATATCCTTCCTGGCATCGCTTTCCGTATCGCTGTCCTTGCCAAACGAGCTGTGCCGATGTAATGATGGAAATGAAGATTCATCCTCCGAGCCATCCCTATCAAATAATGACCTAAAAAATTATAATTTACAAATTTATCTTATTTTTAGTTTGTCACATACTTATTCATCATTCTATCCATTCGATCGCTCAACATGCGACGCGGTTTGCCAAACTTCGATGTTCTCGAGCTGTTCGTAATTGTGCTGGACGTGTCGCTCGGTTCCAAGCTGCCGGCACGCGGTGTCACGTAACCGCCGCCTTCAACCGCAATTGGTATAATGTACTCCCGTGGCGACTTCTTGATCGGATCGCCGCCCAGGCTCGTCTCCGTATCGGATTCTTGTGTTGATTGTCGTGATAGGCTGTTGGAGCGTTGCGGCGTCGTCGTAGATCTTTGGGTTTGGAATGGTCGTGGCACTGGAGGTTTAGGTAGCGGCGATTGTATTGTATCCTCTTGCTTCTCAAAGGCGATCGGGATAATTCGCTCTTTCTGGACTTTGGTGTCTGGCTCAAGAGATACAGATCTAAAAACGTTTTTTATTTAGAATTTGATTATTAGATACATAACCATATGGTCTTAAATTTTTATTAATTTACCTGTAACCAACATGAGGAGGTGGGCTGTTAACTGGAAAACTGACTTCACTTCGTTGTGAATTCAACGTTGGCGCCTGCACTTGATGGGCCATTTCAGTCTTAAATTGCATTGTATCTTTCTGCTTAGGATAATCCAGCTGTATTTCAGCCTTCGTCGATTTTCTGCGCGGCAAAGTTGCCGACTTCAAGACCAATTCGGCCGATGAGGTTTGATTTTCGGGTTGTATAGTTTCCGGCTGATTCTTAACTTGCTCCGGTGTCGAACATAATACTGGTCGTGGATCCGGCGCGCCAATTTTTAACGAACGTTTGATGTCGGATGGTGAAATTAGAGGTGAAGAAATCATTGAAATGCTACCGGACGCCGATCTGCCGCTTTGCCCAAAAGGCACAGGTGGTTTTCTTCCAATACACGGACGGGATTTTGATTTGCGCGCGCCTTCCTTATCCAACGCATTTGAAATAATACTAACTGCATTCTTCATTCTCACGCGGCGCTCCTCATCGATTGTGTTCTCTGCTTTTGCTTGAGGCTGCTGCTGCGGTTGAGCTGGCTGCACTTGTTTTTCAGCTTCAGGCGTTGTTTTCTTAGGAGATCCTTCTTTGGGTTTAGGTGAAGGCTGTTTAACAGGTGGTGTTTGTGGCAAAGGCGGTGATTCCACTTTTTTAGGTTGGGTTTCTACAGGTGGTGGTAATTCTGGTGGTGAATCTAACTTCTCTGGTGATTCAGGCGCTTTGGTGTCTGATTCCCCCTCAATTGAAGGTTGTTTATCGTCGATTATTAGCTTTTTAGAGGCGACCGTTTTTAGTTTTGGTGGTGACGTATTTGTTAAACTAGCCTTTCGCTCGAATTCTTTCTTAAAACCTCCTACACTAACACCTACAACAAAAATAATTTTGTATATAAATTGCGTGAAATTAATTGATTATACCATACCTGGAATAATAATCTTTTTAGGCTTTTCGGGTGAATGACTTTTATTGTCAGTGGAACTACTAATCATATTCTGGAATTTTTCGGCTTGTTCAAATATCCTACTCTGCCGTCGCTCCATTGGCTTGGCTGGTGGTTCAGCCGGTACTTCTTTGACATCTTTAACAGCCTCCGTTGTTGCAGTTTTTTCTTCTGCAGGTTTATCTTTTTTCTCCACTACCTTTTTTTTTACAATTTTCTTTTTGACTGGCGTTTTGACTTCTTTAACCTCCTTCTCCTCCTTTGGTTCAACTTTACCTTGTTCCACCAGCTTATTACTAATTTCTGTATTCTCTTTATTTTGCTCCTTTTCATTAGACAAGTTTTCTTGACTAGGATGCTCATTGATTTCCTCTAGCATCTTATTATTCAAATTAGACATGGTTTTCTTAACCTTGGAAGCCACTTTTTTTGCTTCATTAACTTTAGCTTCTTCTAAAATTTCACTACAAACAGCCCCTTGTAACGACGGATCAATTACTTCCGCCTCCAATTTCCTTTCATCATTTTCAGGCACTGAAACTTCAGTCATTTTCACATCCTGCTCATTATCTTTATTAGATTGTATAGATATATCCGCTATCGTGTTTTCTTTGACAATCTTCTCCTTGACAATTTCGCGTGTCGGCACTTGTTCCAATTTACGTTTCGCCGTGCCCTTCGCATCTTGTACGAGCAAATCTTTTATTCTACGTTCAGCTGGATTAGAGATTTCCATTAAGCTGCCTACGGATTGCGAGCGAGTGGGTATTGCCGGCTCCATTTTCATTTCCTCTTCGGGCACTTCCTCAGGCAGCACTAATTTATCACCTTCTAATTGCGGAGGCGGCGGATTTAGTGACAACAATACGTCTAATCGCACTGGTGTCTGATTTGCCAACTCCTCGGAGATTTCCAGACAGGAATCATCGTAACCTTCATTCACCCACCAATGGGCGCAAATTTTCTCTATGTTCGCTCTATGCTTTGGATTAACAGTTAACATTTCCTGGATTAGAGGCGAAGCGGCTAAAATAAACATTTTAATTAAGTTTCATATCAGTGCGAAGAAAATCAAATACAAACTCATTTATATCTAAATCAAATTAAATAAAATATCAATTGAATTGGTGGCGGGAAACACGTTGTATGTTACATTTTAAGTTTCATATTGGAATAACTTTGTATGTAATCTCCAGAAGCTGTAATTTGCAATAAATCATTTTCATTGAATCCTTCTAATGACAATTTTTGCCGTTTTTTCCGTCACCCATTCAATTGATAATTAAAGCGACTTTAAATTGAATAAAAGAAAACTTACGACTAGGTTTCTTAGGTTCATAATAATCTCCTTGAGATATCTGTTTAACCATTCGTTTGAAATTACTTCCATCGAAAGGCATAGCACCATAAACAAGCGTATATAGAAGCACCCCCAGAGACCAACAATCGACTTCCGGGCCGTGATAAGGCGTGCCCTTAACAATTTCAGGTGAAGCGTACAGCGGCGAACCGCAATACGTTGAGAGAAATCGATGATCATCAAACACATTCGACAAACCGAAATCAGCGATCTGAAATTTATCATCGCGGTTATATAAATATGAATAATGTATAGGTGAAAAAAAACGTACTTTAGCGTTCCTATTTTCGTCTAAAAGTATATTTTCGAGCTTCAAATCCCTATGGCAAATTTTATGTTTGTGGCAATAGTAGCAAGCTGTAGCAATTTGCCTAAATATTCTGCGCGCTTCCTCCTGGGGCAAGACTTTACGTTCCGATAAGTAATCATATAATTCACCGCCAGCGGCGTATTCCATTACCAGCACCATTTTTTCACGATTCTCAAAAACTGTAAACGATCAATCTTTAATTAATTAACAATTACGATAATATTACTTGCATTAAAATATTTTGAATATTTTATACACTTGATCAAAATTTTATTTTATTACATTTTATTTTAAGCTCATTGATAATATTTATAGTAACTCAACATTTGATAGCTAAATAAAATGAAAACCACTAACATAAACAAACGATTGCTTTACATTTTTATTAATAACTTTCAAACATTAGCGAGATTCGAAAGAAATCACTTTACATTTGAGATTTGTGAGACTTTATGACGTTTCGGGGTAAAACATAAAGCACTCCTTTCGGTTTCCAAAGCTTAACCTCAAACTTTTAGCGTGCCATTAATCTCCCAAGGATATTTATCAATGTTGTAAACTACTTATCCAGAACAATATTACTTTATACTTCGCTCACGAAATTGCAGCTAGTAAATTTATAGACGTTTACATTTGCTGCACTAAATATTATAGAATATTTGGATTTCATAACGCGCTACCACATCTGTTTTAATTAAATTAGAAATATATTTTAATTGGACCAATTTTGAACAATGATTAAGCTGAAATGCTCAACTACAACCACAACATCTGATTCTAAAACGGCCATCTTTCATCATTTTTCACTCTTGGAATCACAAGCATAAAAACGATCTGTTTCCGTTTCATAAAGTTTTAAACACTTTGATGGCTAATTATAAATATTTATCACACAAATTCAGCTTAAAACTCTTTATTATGCCTGCATTACTTTGTTGGTTTTTGAACTTAACACATTTTTAAGTACAGTGGAACCTTGGTTAATCGCAGATTTCGGTTTTCGATTACTTTTTTCGTAAAAAATCATATCTGTTTTCATTAATTGTCTCGGATATCGTCAGATTAATTATACATCTAATTCTTAGGATAATTTTATTAATGCGTTGATCAAAATCAACATAGCAAGTTTGTTACAACCCTTTTCTGTGATTTGTTCTATGATAATGTTATAATTATTGCTTAATTAACGCTGTTGTTAGGTCCATTGATGTATGTTTTTGTAATTAGATATAAACAAGAAAAAAGTTTAAGTATTTTTGGTAATTTATAAAGATTGAATAAGAAGTTATTAATTTTGAACTTGAATTGTGTTAAATTCTTTAATAAATCAAAAAGTCATCAATAAATATTATAAAATCTTCTTTTATATGTTACTTGCTAAATATTGAGAATAAATGCATTTAGATTTTTCGCAAAATTGTCGATTTATAGACTTTAATTCGGTGTTTCTCAATCACCGGTCCGTACAAAAATGTTGCCAGTCGGTAAAAATAAAAGGTATCACATTATAATAAAAATGTAAATTTCTTACTTGAAGCGTCTTTATAATATAATATCGAATACCTAGTGTTTCTAAAGTTTTAGCAATTTATATATTTATTATTTTATATAAATTTGGCACTTATTTCATTAATACATAGACCCTTTTCAGCTTTAATGATTAAAATAGCTGCAATAAATTTATACATTTTTTTAAACACATCTGAAAACAGGTTGTGTTCAACAACTGCCAATTTTCTGCTGAAACTTGTGCGGCAAATCATCGTCACGTGCAAAAAATTCCATTAAATATAGTAATAAAAATACTTGATTAGTTTATAATAAAATTATTATTGTAAATGGCTTTATAGCTATTAGAGGATATATTTCGACATTTCTGTCATCATCAGAAGTAAATTGACAGGAATGTCGAAATATAGTGTACCGTCTAATAGCTAAAAGTATGCAATAATTTTATTGTGGTTTTATACAGTGAAATTTCGATTATGCGCCATTCCTTGCATAAAAATTTGTCGCTGAAAAGAAGGAAAGTGGAAGATAGAAATATTATAACAAGTGGAAAAGAGTAAGAAGTATTCAAATAGCAATTTATCAAGGTCAAAGTACAAGTCCGGATGGTTCGGATATGCTTTGATACTATAGTGGGGTTGGTCCGGTTATTAGAGGTGGCGGTCCGGTTAATCGAGGTTCGACTGAAGTATTTTTATTGCTATATATTATCGATTACGCGTCATTCTTTGGATGAAAATTTATCGCTTGATAGACGGAAAGTGAAAAAAAGTAAGAAGCATCGAAATAGCAAATCATGACGGTACAAGCTCAAATGGTTCGGATATACTTCAACATTGTAGTGGGGGTGATCCGGTTATTAGAGGTCACTTATTAAAAGTCCAGCTAATCAAGGCTCCACCGTATTTATAACAATTAAACAATAGTTCACCGAGTGAGTAGAACAAATAACATAATCTCATCTAATAAACAAGTATAATGTAAAAAAACCTTTTTTAAAAACTATGCTTATACATTTTTAGATTACACTTATTATAGACAACTGGTAAAGTATACGCGTTGCTATAATATCAATAGTATTA
>JARJDW010007306.1:0-31382 GCA_030264715.1 Adinopsis sp. GC000173 | reverse complement strand
AAAAAAAAAAAAAATAAAAAATTAATTAAAATAAAATTATTTTATTTAAATTGTTTTAATAAAATTCTTTTTTCCAATTAACACCAAGGGGAAGAAAAGGAGAACCCCACAACAAAAAAAATATTTTGAAAAGAGTATATTATCAAAATAAATATAAAAAATTACCGAATTGATGTAAATTAGTTTAAAAAAATCAAAAAGCGCAAAAATCATGAAGGGGAAATGACAAAACTGGAAGGGTAATTGCGCTCTAACAAATAAAATAGGTAAATAAAGGTACTTATTGTAAACTTGTTAAATATACAAAAATCGCATTTATCAGGGATGTCCTGTAAACTTTCCGTATGGACCATCCCGAAAATAATTCACATCTAAACCATCATTCGTTGCCTTTTCCAAATTTATATCAAATTAGGCTAGGAACGTCATTACCCCGTTGGACAAATTTTATTTCAAGAAGATGTAAACTATAAACTATATCTTAAAATATTCAGCAATGTATAGCAAAATGCCTCTTTGTATATATATAATCGGATTCAGAAATAATTATTATGTATAGAAATAATTTGGCGTAAATTTTTATGCGCATTTCAGTTACAACAGAAAACACGAAATATTATAGGCAAGGACTGCTAATTTATTTGTTGAGAAACTGTCGCTCTTAAATAGCAGATAGATTTAAAATTGAATCATCGAATGAAAAACGTGATAAATCAATTAAATTCAAAAGTTCACCAAGTAAATTAAGCTAATTTAATCGCTTCGATTAAAATCTAATGTTTAATTATACGATTTAATTTGACAATGCAAACAATTTTCTATATTAAACTATGTACTCGTATATCAAATATCTGCAAAACGTGCTTTAAAAGAAAACGAAGTGCCTTTACGCGAATCTATTAATGAATAAATTATTGTTCTGTTTCTTTATTTAGCATTTTCTCGCACACGAAAATGATAAGATGTTTTAATTTAGTTGGAGACAATTTTATCTTGATTTTAAAATAAATGACAAAGAGGAGAATGTAATTTTCGTACATATTTTTCACGAGCGTGCAAAAAAATAGAGAGCGAGCGAGAGAGAGTAGACAGTACGCGTTTTTATTGCCTCTGTTTTTCCAGCAGCGATCTTTTCGCAAATCGTTTAATAACCCATTGTAAAATCCACCTGCCATAATTCGTTGGTACGTAAAGATTCTCTTGTAATCAATGGAATATAAATGATAAAAGTTGTAGTATAGCTGAAGAAAGAATGTATTACAATTATGATGATGTTTCGCACAATTCTTAGATTAAAGTTGCGGAAATATGTGAAATGTTGTAATTTTTTTACGAATATGCGCAACTTTATGCTCGCGTATAAATAGTAAATAAATCAAATTAATTTATTTGCTTTCATTACAATTTTATGTTGTATTACGATTTAATTCGACAATGCAAACAATTTTCTTTATTAAACTATGTAAGTATATGCAAAATAATAAATAGTGTACAAATTATTTTTTGCTCCATAAAAACATTTAAGATTGAATCATTAAATTTAAAACATGATAAATCAATAAAATTATAAGTATTGTAACTAAATTAAGCTAATTTTACAACTTCCATTAGGAACTTATTTTCAATTGCGATTTAAATCTTGTAATCAATGGAATANACATTTAAGATTAAATCATTGAATTTAAAACATGATAAATCAATAAAATTATAAGTATTGTAACTAAATTAAGCTAATTTTACAACTTCCATTAGGAACTTATTTTCAATTGCGATTTAACTCTTGTAATCAATGGAATATAAATGATAAAAGTTGTATAGTATAGTTGAAGAAAGAATGTATTACAATTATGATGATGTTTCGCACAATTCTTAGATTGATGTTGCGGAAATATGTGAAATGTTGTAATTTTTTTTCGAATGCGCGCAACTTTATGCTCGCGTATAATGTGAAAACTTTCGTTCAAATCATCATCGTATATAGAGAAGATTGTTAAAATTTATTTCGTCCTCTTCAACATAATCCAATAAAAATAACTAGTGCCACAAGAAAATGTTATTTTTGTATATATAAAGTATCAGAATGCATTTAAATATATATATAGAAGTATATCGATACTATGCAGACGAAGATACGCTACTTACTAGTTGCCTAGCTCATCTAAAAATATACATACTTGCGCATCTTATTATCTTGTTGATATCAAGTTCAAGACATTCAAGCAAAAGATTTATTGAGGAAAACGTATTTTGATCTCTCTCCGAGTGCGATTTTAATTTGAAGCATTTATGTTTATTTATAAGAAATTTGTATATTTTATAGCGTTTTTTTTATTTTTTACAATTTCTTCTGCAAACATATATATATATGAAATGGAAAAGATTTCCATCAAAACAAATATCTACGTTTTTTTTCTGCAAGATTATCTCTTAAAAGAACAAACATTCCCATAAAAATGTGCTAGAAATAGCCTACAGATAAAAGTGTCGTTTGTAGATTCTTTTTTACATTTTCAACTTTCTACGTTGTTTACGGCCATACATAACTCAACAGCTCACTGAATAATGCCAGGATTTGATAAGGCAAATCTGGCAAAAATCTTGCTTAGGTATATATTCTTTCCTGCCTGCCACTTATCACATTAAATTAAAAATATTGATTAGATGAGCTTTCACGATTATTATATTGATAAAATATAATAAGTTCTATCATGTAATATTTCACAATCTATCGCTAGATTTTATTATAATTTCTCACAATATCATTTTGTTATTGCGAACAATATTTATATCAACTTTAAACAATTTTCAATCGTAGGTATTCGGGTTACACACTTACAGCAGCAATTTAGCCGATTTGTTAAATTTATTTTATCAAAAGCTTTTAAACAGTTAAAAATATGTTGCAACTTTTGAAATAACAATAAAAACAAATTTATTTTTATGTAGGTATATACGTACGTGTTGAATCTCATTTCAAACGATGATTTTTTACTATTCTTAACTTTTACTGCTATATGCGCTATAACAAAATGTTTTTGCTTTTTTCGATACAAATATCTATACAATATAATCAAAAATTATTGGAATCGGAAGCAAACAAGAAAATGTAAACAAAATATTCCACTAAAATTCAAACCTCGAAATGTACAAAGCAAAATCCGTACGTTTATTTTTCATAACCAGAATTGGTTTTAGTGATTTTTCATGCATTTCATTCCTATAAGTTTTATTTAAATTACTATTACCCAATTCGCAAAGAACTTACAGAAATTGATATTTTTATTCATTGAGTTTTAATCCAAAAAAGCAGTGAAAAACTTTCCGAGTGTTGTTGCGACTATTTTAGCCATCAAACCCTTTAAAACTTTAAAAAAAATGAAAATCTTATCAAATAAAAATTAGTTGCCAACCATAATATATCTAACCTATAGGAATCTCTATATTTCTTAAAATGTAGATATTTTCCAACAAAAATCGGTTTTAATATTTTTCATATATTTCATTCCTATAAGTTCTATTTACCTTACTATTGTCCATTTGGCACAGCAAACTTGCAATGTTACAGAAATAGATATTTTAATTTATTGACTTTTAATTCAAACAAGCCAAGAAAAACTTTCCGAACACGACTATTTTAGCTATCAAACTCTTTAAAAACTTTAGAAAAATATTAATATACTTATTTAAGAAAAATCTTGTCATATAACAATTATAGTCTCGTGAATGCATATTTTTTAAAGAGGTAGATTTTTACAACCACTACTGACTTTAGTATTTTTCCATACATTTTATTCCTATAAGTTTTATTTAACTGACTATTATCCATTTGGCAGCAAACTTACAATGTTACAGAAATAGATATTTTAATTTATTGAGTTTTAATTCAAACAAGCAATGAAAAACTTTCCGAATACATCTATTTTAGCCATCAAACTCTTCAAAAATTTTAAAAAAATATATACATAATTGTTTAGGATAAATCTTGTCATATAACAATTATAGTCGTCCACCTTATATCGTTAATGCATATTTTTAAAGATGTATATTTTTTATAATCACCACTGACTTTAGTATTTTTCCATACAATTCATTCCTATAAGTTTCATTTAACTCACTATTATCCAGAAAAACTTACAATGTTAAAGAAATAGATATTTTAATTTATTGACTCTTAATTCAAACAAGCCATGAAAAACTTTCCGAATACGACTATTTTAGCTATCAAACTCTTTAAAACTTTAAAAAAATATCTACATACTTGCTTAGTCATATATAACAATTATATATCTTATATAGCGATTCTTTATAACCGAAATTGGTATTAGTATTTGTCTTTATATTTTATTAACATAAATTTCATTTGAATTACTATTACCCATTTGGCAGAAAACTTAACTATGTTACAAAAATAGATCTATTTATCTATTGCGTTTTAAGCCAAAAAAGCAGTAAAAAACTTTCTGAATGTTGATTCGACTATTTAACTATCAAACTCTTCAAGACTTTGTGTCTAGGAAAAATCTCGACATATGACAATTAGCTGCCTACATAACTGCGTATTTTTTGAAGATATATCTAGCTTTTGTATATAACAAGACATATGAATTTATAAAGTACATACATACATTGTACAATCCTCTCCAAATGGCAAGCTTGTAGAAAAATAATTGGCTTTAGAAAATTTAAATATACGAGTACTTTCGTGCTAATTGAAAAGTAAAAACTTATACGAAGGGGAATCAAATATAAAACGGATTTTTTTTTAATTTATTGGAACAAGACAAAAACACAAAAGGTTAATATTATTATATTTTTCTACATAATCATCGGCTTTCATTGCACCTTTTTCATAACGGTAATAAGATTTTTAACTCATTATTATCGAATGCAATTCATTGTGCAATAGTTTCTGGGAAAAGCTCATGTCATTAAAAAAGACGTAGACTGCATAAATACAATATTACGCTCTATGTAACTAAATCAAAGAATTGTCTTGCACAATACGATCTCTCAACAGTCGCAACTCATTATTTTCATCTAAAGAAAGACAGTTTTAATCTCAATACCACAGTGTTAGTATCGTGTGTAAGTTGCTCACGAAGTAACCGCGATTATTTTATTATATAGCGGGAGAAAAAAAATACATAAACGTATGTAAAAATTGTCATAAATACAGAAAAGTACAATATTTAGAGCAAAGTATTTATATTATGTGGCAACAAATTAAAAAATCCTTTTATATTTGATTCCCTCCTGCAAAAAGTATGATTTGGTAAAACCAAATTTAAAAACAAATTAAAAATTATAACCTAATATTTAATATTTAGAACCTTTAATATTAGAATTTACATGTTACTTTAGGAAAGCTACTTATTCTATTTAAGAAATTATTTATTTGTGGTTTAATACTGAATTTATTTTTAAGGTAGGATAAAAATTCTATGCAAAAATACATAAAGAGGCACAAAATTTTGAAGCACTTTTTTTATCACAATTCATTCTTCTAAATTGTGACTAAGAAAATTTTAAATTTTAATTTAAATCTTCCATAAATAAAATAAAAATTAGAATGGTAGATAAACGATTTCAAATCGTTCTTATAGGCACCATTTCTTAAATTTGAATTAATAGAATCGGACATGGTAAATATTAAATTTAAAGACCATCGATTCGAAATTCAGCATCAATAAAATATATAGGTACTACATACTCAACAATCGACAGTCTATTCAAATTGCAATCATTCAACTTGAAATATGCATGCATACATAGCAACGTACGTCTACATCTACAACATTGACTTGCAAAGTCATGAAAATAAAATAAAATTTAAAATCTTGATTAAAATCTGTCTGTTATAATGTATTAAACTAGAGTAGGTAAATCAAATTTTGCAATACAGCCAATACATCGATTATTTATTTTAATATCCATTCGGATGCATTTTGATCAAAATATGCTGAAGAGTTGAAATATGATAGAACTTGTATTATCAAATGTTACAGCTCGGTGCAGATTTTCATTATTTTAATGTATAGCGAAAGATATGCAATAATTAACTCAACATTTGGAAAAATATGCATAGAAATAACAAAAATTTATCAGATTTTTTTTGAAATCATACAAAAAAAATTGAATGAGTAAGTATGAAAGCTGTTTGGTTATAGTATTATAGTTTGATGATAGTGCATTACTATTTTAGAACTTTGCTCCAAACAATTGATAAATATTTCAAAAAAATAAATTTAGAACTATTTTTTAACCCCTACACAAATGCATCTAGACAGGTATATTTTAATTTTGATATTTATGAACTAAATTCTGAACGTCAATTTTGATTTAAATATGCTTTTATAGCGATCATTAGTGACGAGATGATTATAAGTGGCATTCATTGTTAGATTTGATGAACACTGCAACAATACGACAACAATGTGGGATACGATACGACATTGATCTGTAATATTGTATATTTCCGGATTTTTTCAACAACATCGTCATTTTAAGCTGCACAACCATTTTACTAAGGGGCTTGTTTATAAGAAATTGAATATTTATCCAAAATTGAATTTTGATTTTTTATTAAATATGGTGAATAAAGGTAATGGCAATTCCTAATTTAGACCTTTATAGGTCCATTACAAATTTTGTAGCTCAACGACAATAATAAGTGCTTTTACATGTTTGAATAAAAATTGCATTACATTTACACACAGTCTTGTGTTTCGAATAAAGGAGTAATAATGAAGTATGCATTTTTTCTGTTTTTTAAGCATTTTTAAAGTGTTCAGACAGATTTACAATGAATTTGATGCACTTAAAAGTTTAAAAGAAATTTAGGTGCATAAATAATATTTAAATTAGAATTTAATAAACATATTGACACTTGTCTATGCGCCGCATTACAACAATTTTCTATTTATTATTATCTAATTTTCTTTCACACTTTAGTGCTACAAATATTCACTTAAGTACAACCAAAATGATACATATACTTCAAATTAATGATAAAAATTGTAGAAAATATTTGAAAATAAAAATGGTGAGAGTATAGATGCAATATCTCAATTTTAAGTCATATGACCTGTCCATGCCACTACTTTAATTATTATTTAATTTGAAAATACATTCGTAAGTATATTAACGCCCAGAAAACATTTAGAATTTATAATTTTTCTAGTTATATATTCAAATTTGATCATTTTAATGTATATTTGGCTAAAATTTAAATAATTATTTGAAATTTTAAAAAAACAAATGCTAAAATCTGACGTGTAGATGAAATAAATAAAAATCAAAACTTTTCAGTTTTTTATGAGTGCTGTGTCATGTATGTACTAGAATTTTTCTTCTCTTTGCTATCCGTTCGCCAAATGTCGACTGCAATTAATCTACATTCATTAAAAATAGTGTAAAAAATGACGTCGTGTAAGTTTAATACCACTACAAACCAAATAAATCGATAGGGGATGAATGTCCTATTAACGAATATCTAGTCTAATATTTTGCATTTTATAAATTCTAAATATAATTATTTATGTGTTTTTCATGTAATGTACAAAAACAAATAAGTACATTGATTAGATATCGAATTTGTTAAAAAAATAGTAATTAGTCATCTGGAAAATTTGTCGATAATAAAATTAATAAGGCAACAATAATTTCTAATTAATGTTCATTCGATTGTAGCTAATTGCAATAAAAATTCAGGCCGAAAAAAATAAAATTTCAAATAAATATTTTTACTGACATTGATAAAAGATGTGCATCATTTAGACAAATATTATTCTAAATGTGTTTTTGAAATTGAAATGAGAGGAATAATTGAATATTTTATGATTAAATCAAATATTTTCGGAATTCGGAACGTAAATTATTATTATGATCAGACCAGCGTTTTTTATTCAATTACACGCGTTATATAAATTTGATTGCAATAAAATATAATTATGATTATAGTAAAAGCACTTTTCATATATCAACTAGCTGGAAGTAGTCGGTATAATATTAAAAGCACTTTATAATCACGATAACTGGCAATAATTTTACCTTCACAAAATGGGAAGCGGTGTTGGGAGCCATGAACGATTTTTCACATTGTGATTTACAACAAAGGAAATTTGTAAATACTTTAAGCACTAGTGTTTACCTAAGTTGGCAACTTTAATGCTACAGTTTAATCTTTACCTTACATTTAATCGTCATATTCAAACACAATTCAAGCAATACATTTATAGAATTACTTTAACTTATTAGCATAAATAAATAAATAGCTGTATTGTAGTTTAAATATTTGCATCTGAGTACCACCTTTTCATCATCGAAGACATTCCATTGCAAAGTTTTAAATTTAATGAAAATTTGCAAATCTAGCTTTACCACATCCAGACAATATGCTGAAATATCAATTTACAAAAAAACGCTAGAGCAATATAACAACAAGAGCATAAATATCGAATTCACAAACAGGAAAATTGGAAAATATTCACCAAACCACAGCCAAGTTTGCAAAAAAACCTAAATAGCTATTTTCGAATCAAAGACTATTGATTTTCAATTTGAAAGTTGAAAACTATGTTGCTTTGAAGACGAGAATCGTTTGACTCACAGAATATCCGAATAGCAGATTTTTATAATTCATATCTGTCGTTAGGAAGTTGCAAAGAATCATTTCAACACTATGCGCTTGCTTTTAGTCCATCGATTCCAACCTGGATAATGTTAGTTGTTGTAATGTATGTCTGTGTTTTGCATCACTTACTAATCAACTTTACTACTAAAATTTTCGCTTTAAACAGTATTGGTTCATTTATTTACTCGCAAAATATAAATTGAACGTTAAATTAGTTGTATAATTAATATAGCGTTTCAATAATTTTTATAATTCATATCTTTTTTTAAGAAGTTGCAAAGACGATTACTACTTTGATATTCTTAGTCTGCATTTTACATCATTTACTAATTAACTCTGTTGTTAAAATTTACGTGTTAAGTAAAATTAATTCATTTATTTACTCGCAAAGATCAATTAAACGTAGGTATATTTAATACTACGTATTTTTCCAAAAAAATAAAGACAACGTTTCAATAGGTTTTATAATTCATATCTGTCTTTATCAAGTTGCAAAAAATCATTCATCCATCGATTCCAATCTGGATATTAGTTACAATGTATGTCTTTATTTTGCGTAACTAACTAATCAACTTTGATGTTAAAGTTTACGTGTTAAATAAGATTGGTTCATTTCTTTGCTCACAAAATATTTCAACAATTTTTATAATTCATCGCTGTTGTTAAGAAATTGTACAAAATCATTTGTAAACTATGCGCTATTTTAGTCCATCAATTGCAACCTAAATAAAATTTACTCATAAAATATCAATTAAAACTTAATTTAGTTGTGTTATTCCGAAAAAAATTAAAATAGCGTTTCAATAGTTGTTAAAAAAATCAGAATCATTTGTACACTATGCTCTTTTAGTCCATCGATTACAACTCAAATAATGTTAGTTTTAATATGTCTCTGCATTTTGCTAATCAACTTTGCTGTTTAAATTTACATTTTAAGTAATAAATTAAAACTTAATTCAATTGTGTTATTCCGAAAAAATAAAAATAAAAGCAGCGTTTCAATAGTTTTTATTATTCATTCTAAATATTGTTAGTTATAATCTGTGTCTGTGTTTTTTACATCATTTACTAATCAAGTCTTCTGTTAAAATTTACATTTTAAGTAAGATTGATTCATTTATTTGCTCACAAAATATCAATTAAACGTTAATTTAGTCGTGTTATTCTCTGAAAGAGAGGAAGAAAAAATAAATAGAGATAGCTGCGTTTCAATTCATTTACAGCAATAAATTAAAATAAATGACTCTAAACTTGAACCAATAAAAAAGTTGAAATTTATTTCTCTGTCGGTGTTTTTATAATGTTAATAGTTTAAAGTAAAAGTTGATAGAAAATTCAAGGCAAACTTTCTTATAAAATATTCAGTTCGCAAGAGATATAAATTTATTTATAATTTTAGTTTCGAATAGTCATTAAAACTTTATAATAATAAAGCGTGTCGATAAATTTAGGTACAATTACAAATTTATTAAGTATGTAAATTCGGATGATAAAACACTCTAGTATTCGGTAATTGATACCGCTGTACGAGTATAACATAATTAATATTGCTAGTTGTTGTTCGTTCGAGATAAAAATGAGGTTGGTTGGAACATGAAATGCAAATTATTAGTTACACCATGGCGTAACGATATAAATCTATTAACAACAATTGAGAAGTAGTGAAATTGGGATTATTTGCTGGTGCAGGTATATTTCCATTTGATAATCAAGTTTCTGTCCCACTAACTACTCCCATTTTCAATTATTCATGTTAATGATGATTAGAATTAGGAGGTATGTTGTAACCGAAATTTCACTATCATGTCGTACATTCAACATACAGATTCGTTATTATATTAATTTTACTAAGTTTAATGTAATCATATACAAATTCATTCAAGCGAAACGTTACTTGATATTTAGACATAAACTATTTAGCATATGCCATAACTTCACTTCATCCCTATTATCATTTAAAAAGGCAACAATTCGCTGCTGGCTGCCCCAAAATGCAATTACTTTACAAGCAATTTGACATACAACAAAAAGAACGCGTATAGAAAATGTTGGTTGCTTGGTTGGTGAAAAGAACTTGAAATTTCACCAACGTTTAGTTATTTATAAATTGCCAT
The DNA here is from genome assembly GCA_030264715.1 of Adinopsis sp. GC000173. Lineage (NCBI taxonomy): Eukaryota > Metazoa > Arthropoda > Insecta > Coleoptera > Staphylinidae > Adinopsis > Adinopsis sp. GC000173. Next base: position 20,636 of record JARJDW010007306.1, on the reverse strand, counting down.
TGAATGTGTTTTAATTTAGACCGGCGCATCCACATTTCAAATAATCAATTGTTATTCAATAAATGATACCAGTTTTCGAATTGATTACAAACCGAACACCTTAATTTCCATGATTGGATTTAATTATTATATTATCAAATTATTGTGTTGACAAAGTATAACTAAAATCATACGTGCTTGCTTTGCGACAAAGCAATATATAAAATATAAAAAATCACCTTTCATGTAAATTATTGTAAGGGGTTAATTCTTAGACTAGACACTTTTTTGCTGTTTATAATTAGACGATATTGAATGTTTGACGTTTACGTATAAAAAAAACATCACATTTATTTTTTATCGAATAAGACCAGCGTGAGCTTGCGATATATTAAGTATATTAAAAATAAACTCAATCAAATATTTACACGTTTAAACTTACAATATTACTACATTATTTAAATTTTAGTTGTCATTATTTTTATAAATAAATGCGCATTCTCTTTTAGCTCTATAAAAAATATTACTACCTCTGTTCCGAAATAAGTGAGCCTTTTCAGTTTTTCCTATAAATTATTAAACTTAGAAAGAATTTGTCATCAGAAACATAATGTACTGGACTAATGAACGCAAAATTATCATATTACATGTTTTTTCTATAATAATTGTTAGTAATAATAAAGATTTAGATAGAAAAGGGTAAGAAACTATCCTAAAATTGCTAAATTATGACTTGACTGTGCCATTGTATTTAAATTGTTTATAAAAACGTCTAAAAACTTAATGGAAAGTCGAAGTAAAATGGAAAAAAAATCTTAGTGATAACGAGCGAGCAGATATAAAAAACTGTTACTTCTATAATATTTGTTTTAATAATACTTCTACTTCTACTACTTCACTTCATATACTAATCGTTACTTATTTCCGTTCCGTCGTCGTCATTTTTATAATACAGTGACTCACAATTTTTTTTTTCAAAAGGCTCACTTATTTTGGAATTTTTAAAATAATCTAATAGCTCATTTATTTCGGAACAGAGGTAGTAGATAGTATTATTAGCTATTTATATTATAAAATATACACTTTTTTGTTATATATAAATTTACGTTTAAGTGTAAAAAAATATACATTAATTTTTTATATTGTAGAATAAGATCTGCGCAACGAAATTGTTATACATATATTAAACTCGATTAAATATTGTACTTCTATGATACATTTAAGTTTACCACCATATTGCTCCATTATTTAAATTTTAGTTGTCATTATTTTTATAAACAAATTCACATTATTTGCAGCACGACGAAATTTATACATATTATTACTTATTGTTTAATAACAACTAGGTTTGAGAAAAACAGTGTTGAAATTTTAAGCGAACATTATAAAATAGGAAAAATAACTATTCTACATTTGATATTAGTATTATTGTACCAGTTTAACTTTCACTAAACATAAAATTTACATTCGTTTATGTGGCTTTATTTGTATAAAACATAGTTAAATATAAAATTAGACAATATGGTAAAATCTCATTAATATGTACAATCACTATTTTCAGTCCAACATTGTAACAAATTGTGCCTCTCGCTGAACATTTTAATACTTAATGAGTGGATGCAAAACTCTAAAAAATGAAAAAAAGGGGCTTATCACTAATTAACAATAAGCTATTCCTACGTATACGATAAATAAATGCACGTTTTACATTAGGTAAAAAATATTAGATATATTATTTTCCAATTCTATCAGTGCTAAAACATTGATTTAGCAACACTCCAATCGGACTCGTTAAAAGACTAACCTATTAGTAATTAACAAATAAATAATTTGTAGATTTATCTATAATTGCAATCAAAAACTACAAGTTAAATACAGTCAAATTCTATAAGACGAATGACACTTTATATGAAGAGTTCGCAAAACGATTGAAGAATCATATTTTTTATTGATGGGTTGTTGCATTATATTTATTGTCATCCGAGCAACTCATGACTTTTTCTAGTCCATCATGTTTGCTATTCAACGTTTTTTACGCTTATAATATCCTCAAATGCTTATTATTTTTTGTACCTATATGTATAAAATAAATTGTATGTCTATTATTATATTTAAATACTTGAATAAATATCTGTGAAAACAACTACTTCATATTTTTAAAAACACTAAATCAAAAAAATTAGGTAGTTTTATAATTATCTAATTCTTTTCATTACTTTTAAAAAGAAAAAAAAGAAATATGAAACAATATTTTAAATGAACTATTCGTAAGATGAATAATTTTGAATAGAAAATATTTTCGATTATCTCCGTCTTAAATGATTTGACTGTATTATCTTTCAAGTTATCTAATACAATTAATTAGCTGCATATAAGGTAAAAAAGTAATCAAATTGATCTTTTAATTTTTAGTGAATAAATTTCTTTTTTTTAATATTCATGGCGGTCCAGCATTATTATTATTATTTTCACTTAGTGTTCTACAATAAAATATATTCTCAAAAATTCGAAATACAAAGTGGTTTTGGAATGATTTAACTTCATCTTAAACCATTTCACTGCATTATCTTTATGAGTTATCTAATACATTAGTTAGGTGCATACGCGTTTAAAAAAATTGTCGCATTGTCACTAAATATATCTTTTATTTTTAAGTGTATAACTTTTTTTTTCAGAAATATTCACGCCTGTTCACTTTATTACTAAATTTTCATTTATTCTACACTAAAACCTATTTTAGTTAGAATATATAAACACGAAAATCGTGTTGGTTTTTTCTTAGCGTACATGCATTCAAATTCTTAGCAAAAATGTTAACACTATTGATCTGCAAGCGCAATACTTACCGACCGGCGAATTGCTTACATGTAAACTGTAATTTTAATTATGTTTATAGACGCGTTTGCACCTAATTCCATACTTATTGACTTATTAAGCTATATAAACACTACCTACCTTATAAATATTTCATCATCTGTTGGAGAATTGAATGTGTATGGTAAGATTATCAGTTAGATTAGAAATTTTAAATAATTGAGTTAGTTAAGTTTGTATTAGTCGACGAATATGAACACTGGAATGATATTATTGTGGAAATTACGTATTAAGAGCTCGGCGGAAAGAAAATTGTTTTTCTAAATCGGTTACTGAACTGTTAATTCTATAAATTAATCGAAACGTTTTAGAAAAGCGTTAGCAGAACGCTTCATCAAACTTTTTAGATTAAAACAAAATTTTATAACATTTTTTCATTACTATTTAATTATTTTACGCAAAGTTTTATAAAATTTAACGATGTATGCAAAAAAATATTTATTAAACTTTTGTTCGAATAGCGTCGAGTTGAAAATTGCATTTTATAAAGTTTTTTTCTGTGTTTCAAGTAACAATTTAGTAAACAAATAAAATATTATTGAAATGACTCATTTATAAATCATCGAAATATCAGCATTTTCAGCAATATATCGTATAAGTACTCGTACGTATCTTTTTTCATATCTGGAGCAAACAATTTTTACAGTTTTCCATGATTTATATCACTTCTTTGAAAAGTTTCTCTTTAAACATATTACTTTTTCTTTCCCATATCATCGATTAATATTTGACTTGTTCAACAAGCCATCATTTATTTATAATTCCATTCAATCAAAAAGTTTCCAACAAAACATATAAGCACTTAGACTAACACACCGAACGTATAGCGCAAAAGCAAACATAATTTGGTGTTGATCATGTATAATTTTTATATAAATGCAAAGTAAGCGCAATTTTTTCGCTTATATGGGAAAAATTAACATTTTTTCATGCTCGCTCGAAGCGCAACTTTTTCACTTTCCTTTTACCGGAGAAAGAAAAATGTGAGCAGATGTCATAATTCAAGCGTGTTGCTTGTGATCTATGCTTTTAATTAATATCGAGAGCAAGCACCTTATCGAGAGAACTTTGCACCCTCTACAAAGCCATATCCGACGGAGATTTTAATTTAAACCGCAGTTAGGTGCTAAACTCTCCCATTAAATCCACAAAACTACACCAAACTGTTTCATTTCCCGTTTGGCTTACATAATTTATCGCCTCTGATATTTGAATCTATTATTGCTTCCTATTAAAAAGCACAACATTCCCCGTTTGTGACATGCGTGCGTGCATGTAGTACATATTTTTGAAATCTCGTTATCCAGTATCTAGTGCCGAGTCAGAGTAGGGTCGGACGATTAATCTCTGCTTTACGGTGGCGTCAATATGATGAGAAACAAGCGACGTCTCTCTTTCCGCGTTGCTTTTGTGTAAGAACAAAATAGGATTAATAGAATGAATAAAAAAAGTTTGTGTGGGCACCGTATCAATTGAATGAGTACACTCCAAGAGTCACCCACGCGTTGGTGATGTTGGCGCCACAGAATTTTAGGGATCGATCGAGCTGACCCCAAAATCTAGGGTAGTGCAGTGAGAGGGAGCCTTACAAAACTACCACCTGCATTTCATTTTTTATCAGCGCAAAGAAATGCATTAACGACGGCAACATTCTTTGACAACAAACGCTTTTGCTCTGCTCCTTCCTATAATCACAAAGTATCAATTTAACAATCATCCCCAATCATTAATATGGAAAAAACAACTTTTTCACAAAGCGAAACTTTCTAATTAGAAGCGCTAGAATTTCTTTATGTTTTATTCGAAAAAATGAATGAGATATTATGTAAAATAAGTACGGTTTTTCGTAATGCAGGCGCATTAGTATGTGAAAAAGTTTAATAATAATAAAAGTTAAAATTAGATCTGGCTTAATAGTAGCTTAATGTGCAAAACTTTCTTTCATATATTTTTTTCCAGCTGCTTCTTATCCTAATACATCATGAGATTCTCATAAGTTTATAACTACAATTTCTTATAATATGTCAGAGCAATTCTCACTGTCATTGTCACTAATTGAAGCTCAACTTCATTTTATTTATCTAAGACTGACAAGCAGTTTACATAATTTTAATGTCTAGCAATAATGTAATTTCATTGTGAAAGTAAAAATTCGACTACATTTGCACTAGAATTTAAAAGTTAATTAAACATTCGCTCACAATTTAAATAAACTTTGCGCGCAACTTTAGCAAGATCAAATGTTATTTTGAACATTGTTGATGTAATGATCGAAAAAGTTTCAGCAACATACTGTTCTGCATTATAAACAATATGTGTACATGACAATAAAACCTAATTTACATTTCATCCATTTGCATAAGAAGCTTTGTACGCTTGACAATAAAAAAATACTCGTGTTACGTGTTTATCAAGCGCAACGCATTTAAACGAATTAAATAACACCGTCGTCGATTTAATTTACTTGTTTTTCTGTGCGGTTAAACGCTCAAAGACCGAGAATGTAATTATCATTTTTCTACCAGATATATCTTTACTGTTTTTGATACAATATTATATATTGGCATATCTCCAACTTGTAAACTTTTTCATGAAAAACAAATCTACCATAAAAGGTTTTGTTATTTATCAAAACAATTCTATAAATCTTAGTTAAAGAGTGAAACAAATGAAATTAAATGTTTTGTTTTAGGAATTTATTATTTATTTATTTATTTATTTATTTCGTTTTTTTAAAATACATTCAACAAAATATGCTATTTTTCATATTATTATTATTATTATTTATATTGTAAATAAATATTGAAAACATAGTTATGACATATAACAATTAATCACAAAATGAGTAGCTCGTTTAGCATTTGTTATAATAAAAATTCCATTATAATATTATAGATATAGTATGTAGGTATCCATAAAATAGCTGATAAATTAGATGAGATATGAAAGACTAGTTATATTTAAAACAATGTCATGCAATTTTGAAGCGTTGTCGGATAATCGTTATGTTGATTAGAACCTTGAATTTGTTGCGTAGATTGCACAGCCGCCATGGTCATTGAGACCGGCGTTGTTGTCGGATGATAAGGAACCTGCTTTTATTATTTATTGCTTATAACACATCTTTCAATATTGGAATACTAACTAAATATACTAACCGTGGTATTATGATGGAATCTAGGATCGAGCATCATTGCGGCGGCAACAGCAGCTGCGGTCGATGTGGTAGCAGAATGATTTCCTCTTGCTAACATATGATGATTTACAACATTATTGTGATGCTGGCTCGATCGTTGGTTGTGCGATAATATTTGATGTTGAATATTGTGACTATGATGATGGAAGTCTGTCGGATCGCCGAAATGATGATAGTTGGAGTTCAAGGTAGGAATATTTCCAGCTGAAAGGGAAAAGGAAAAAAAGCGCACATTTGTACAAAGAGTAATTTAAATAATCTGCATGATATTTACTTCCTGTTGACGTCGTATGATTTTGATGATGCATTATCAACTCTTGAATATCTGAGCCAATCGGTTGGGTGGCGGTGGATGCGGGCGCATTACTATTATTAACTGGAAAATTTAAATTGGCATTTCCATTGTTATTTGTCGTTTCTTGTGGCTGTAAAATAAATATATCACTTCAACAACAAGAAATTGTTGTAATCAAGAGATAAACCTGTTGTTTGTTTTGCCTGTTTGTTGTTGCATTCACCGCATTTGTATTCCGCATCGGTCGTGCTTTATAAGGAACTTTCGCGCTTGCATTCTCACCGTGATGTCGTGTGAAATGCTCTTTTAATTTATCTCGCCTGGAACTAGCATAATCACAATTCTGGCATTTGAACGGTTTTTCTTCGAGATGGATACGTTCGTGACGCACCAAATGACTTTTTTCCATAAAACCTCGACCACAGACACTGCACGAATGTGGTCTTAAACCATTATGACTTTTTGCATGACTGACCAATTGATTTTTTTTCGATGTCGAATAATTACAATGTGGATACGAACACCTGTAAATATCACCTACAACAACACAATTTCGTAAAGAGTAAATTTACATATAAAGTGTACAATTCCCTAACCTGCATGTATACGTTTGTGTGCGATCATATGACTTAGAATTTTAGTGTGATATCCACAAGATTCGCAATTTAACACCTTTTCGCTGGAGTGCGTTAGCATATGGGTGTCTAAATTATGCTTAAACTTAAACGTTTTAGTACATTGTTCACACTTGAATGATTTTTCAGGCGTATGTATTTTCAAATGTGATAAGTACGCTTGCTTATTGCGGCATTTAAAGGAACAAAATGTGCATGTAAAAGTTGAATCTTCTAAATGCTTTACACGATGTGCTATTAACTTTCCTATTTGATCTAATGATGTATCACCTAATAAAAATTATATACAATTAAATTCATTCGTTTATATTAACGTCTAGTCTTATTTGCTAAAAACATATACTTACATTTAGATTTTATAGTCGACAATTTTAAATTTTTACAAAAATAAATTTTCACTTACTCGACATTTCTTTCGTTTAGATGAAGATCCGTGCAATTTTACATAGATATGTTTCAGCAAAAATAAAGATCATATAAATATTTAAAAATGCAAAATTTAATAAAGTCAGCATTCTATTTATGATAAAAATATTTCATCTTAAAAAAACTAAAACCTGTTTTAGAAACATCAAAAGTCTAATATTCTATTATATTACCCTAAACATATAATTAATAATAAACAATATCAATTTTGGTAATTAGATTACGGATGATTTAGGGCTAATTATAAAGAAATATATTATTAATTACCATCAACTACAACCGAACACCTAGCAGAGCCAGGTAATCATTTATTTTCAATTTACAAAAAACTCACGTTAAAAATTCTATGAAATAAAATACTCTCGACATCTAAGTAATCAAGAAAGTAGTTAGAAAAAAACATGTAAACAAGAGCCTAACTATATTTCATTTTAACACTTCCTCAAAGACAAAATGCTCCTTAAGTCAAAGTAATATTCCATTCCCACTGGTCCTATCAAAGTCTTACAGTAAGGAAGTTGGCTGTATTGCGCTTTTTGTAAATTAATTTAATTTGGCAATTAAAGAAACTGTAATTTTAAAACAAAGAACAAAATTATAAAAAAAACATTAATTTGAATAGATGTTATTAATTTTAACATTTTGTATGGCCCTTGATCAAAACTTTAAACTTCTGTTTGGCACACGAATATTAAAAAGTTATTTGCTCCCCGTTCTGGAAGTGTATCATAAAATTATTGCTGACCTGATTTCCAATAAGAAATACTTGTAATTTATTTATATTGATCTTTAATACAAATACGCTTATGGAATATAATTTTATTTAAAATTTTAAACTACTTACAATAATCGCATTTAAAAGGAGGCCCCGGAAAATGAGTTTTCATATGATTTAAATAATCGCCGTGGTATTGGCAAACGAAATTGCATATGCCACACTTATATGTAACGTCTTTAGAATGGCTTAAAGCTAAATGTTGCTCCAATAATAAACTATCATTTATATTAGCAAAGCAGATAGGACATTTAACACCGACTTTTTCGTCCGAATCAGATTCTAGAATAATCAAAAATTAACATATTATAATTCAAAACAAAAATCACCCCAAACCTTCGATATTGTCCGTCAAATAATCACTTAGAGAAATTTTCTTATTCTTTTTAACAATAGCTTTTAAAGCTGCAACCCTTAAAGAAGGTTTTAGTCCAGCCATTAATCTCATTAACAGCTGTTCCTTTCTGTTTTTGCTTCTTGCTTTAACAACTATACAATTATTACTACCATCCCGCTCACTTACAATTATCTTATTTTCATTTTTATCCGATTCATTATTATTTTCACACTTAAGCATCTAAAACATATAAATGTGAGTAAAAATTGTAGTATATTAGACTAATAATAAAACTAACTTGTTCATATTTAACATGTAAAATATCATATTTTGATTTGAAATTTGGCATTAATAAATTATTCTGCATCAATGCATGTAAAAGATAAAACAACGATAATTCGCTTTTACTATACAAATCGCAAACTTCAATATGTTTAAATATATCATTATGATCTATATTTGTCCATGAAATACAACCAAGCAATTTATTTAACTCATTCTCACGATCTTGTATATTCTTCGATACCCAATCCGTAATAATTTTCAATAGCTTATAAAATGGAATAACAAACGCCTACAACAGACCAAAATTCAATACATATTCATAAAATAATTGTTGATTTTAACGCTTAACAAACCTTGTTCTTTAAAAATTCTTGCAACTCTTGAATATGTAGATTTAAAACTTCGCTGCCGTCGCATATTTCATGTAAATGCGTGGCAATCCAATTTTCTACTAAATTTCCTAATTGCTTCAGCTTAAAACGCTGCGTTAAATAATAAGTAAATAAACAATTTTCTATACTCAATTTGGTTCCAAGGAATTCAATGCAATATTCAATAATTTTTGTCATTAAAAAGTGGTCGGCTAACCGTAATAATTCTTCTACATTTGAGTGATGTATCATAATCTTTCCTGTATACATATAATTGATTAGCGTGTTGAATATTTCTAAATCAGATCCATTAATAGTTAATTGTTCTCTAGTGATTTTATGATGTTTTAATATCGAATCGAAATATGGCGAGCTGCACGCTAATACGTTTCTATGGGCTTTAACAATTTTATTATTAACAAAAAGATTTAAATCGCAAAAACTGCTTTTCTGCTTTTGCTCATAAAGTCTATCCAATAAAGACGACGCAAACTCATTGCAAGTAAAGATCATAGATAATGTTGAATTCATTTTTTGTTATCTAAAAAACATGAAATAAAAATATTATGATTTCAATCAATTAGTTATTCACCTTATGTTATTTGTGCTTTTGTATGAATAAAGTTATTTGGCTTCTTAATACTATTCATTTTAACTCAATAAAATGCAATAAAATTGCATTATTCAATGCACTGAAAGATCGAAACTTGCATTTTAAGGACCAACCTATTCAAGTCAGGATATAAAATTCCCTAGTTCCCAAAATTTAACAACTTTAAAAACGCTTATCTATCATTAATACTTATTTGTATTAATTTTATTATACTAACTAAGAAGTAAATAAATCATTTTACAAATAAAACAATAATTATATTGCATATATTTAAAATATAAAATTATATTATTTTATGTTGGTAGTGTTATGCCAACGATGCCAACACAATATGTGACAGCAAAAATCACTGTCTGTTTAGGTGGAGTATATTTAGATTAGATAAAAAAATCTTTAAATAAATAAATAGATAGTTAGAAATTATTAACTAGCAAAGTAAATTGCAAAAATGTCTCACCAAACTGGAATACAATGTAAGTAGCTTATTAATATATACTTTTAATAATACTCATATTCCAATATTTCTAGCAAATGATGAACTGAAAAAATATTTTGCCAAATGTAGAGATGGAAAAATACGATTGCTTAAAGTTGTTATAGAAAACGGTATTTGCTATACGCTAAAATGAATAAATAACTTAATAATCAATGGCTGATTTTAGAACAACTATGTTTGGGAACTTGCATGCAACAGGAGAGCAATTGGGAGAAAGATTTTAATTTAATTAGTTCGCAAGTGGAGAATAACAATCCGTGTTATATATTATTTAGGTAATTATGAATAATTTATGCGTTCTAATTATAAAGAAAAATAATTGTTAGGTTAGATTCTGTTAATGCAACCGGCTATGATTGGATTTTGATAAGTTGGTCACCGGACACGTCAACTGTAAGGCAGAAGATGTTGTATGCATCGACCAAAGCGACTCTTAAACAGGAGTTTGGATCTTCTTTGATCTCTGAGGATATACATGCAACATTAATTGTAAGAATTACATGAATTAGCAGCCATTTCTATATAAATTGTTTTCTCTGTATATTTACATTCTTATTGGATTTAATTTTAGGCTGATGTCAGCTTGGATGGTTATATCAAACATAAAAAATCTGTCAAAGCTCCAGCACCACTAACAACACGTGAAGAGGAACTTCAAGAAATTAAGAAGCATGAAATCAATACAGAAGTTAATATTGATACAAAGCAACAGACATTGGGTGGTGTCCAATTCCCAATAACGCCGGAAGCTAAAAATGCTATACAAGATATGTCGAGGGGAAGCTTTAATTATTTACAATTAGAAATTAGTAACGTCTTTGGTTAAACATTAATAATATTTCTTACTTATACACTTTAATTTTAGATATTGATGAGGAAAAAATTCAATTAGTCAGCTCAGATAATATTAAAGTCGAAGCATTATCATCAACAGTTCCAAACAATCATGCCAGATATCATTTATTCAACTTTAAACATACACACGAAGGCGATTATTTAGAAAGTATAGGTAATGGCTTAAGTATTTCACAGAAAAATATAGTTTAATAACAATTTTGATTCATTCCAGTTTTTATCTATACAATGCCAGGTTACAGTTGTTCCATTAAAGAACGTATGCTGTATTCAAGCTGTAAAGGACCATTAATAGATACAATATGCAGTTGGGGTATTGAACTGGTTAAAAGGCTAGAAGTTGATGATCCCACTGAATTAACGGAGAAATATTTATATGAAGAATTACATCCTATAACAAATTTGCATCGGCCGAAATTTTCAAAACCAAAGGGGCCACCAAATCGCGGTCCGAAACGTTTGACAAGACCGACCGAATAAAAAGAAGTATTTCGTGTAAATGATTACACATATCGATTGCTACATTATTCAACAACGCTCAAATATATTCGAAGAATAATAACATGTACTATTTTTCTAATTTGTTGTTTTAGGAATGTATAAAAACAGTTTTAATTATTTAAATAATTTAATAATGTATTCATTAATAGTATTTTTGATAATTAATGATTTCGCCAGGAATCAATTTTTTGGGTAGAAATGTTTGCATCAAATGTAAGCAATAAAACGTTCAATTTACGCATTTTATTAAGACATCTTCCTTTTATCTATCTACGCATAGATTGTTAAATTCATTTTATTTTTAAATAAAAAATAGATTAAATTATATTATATTTTATTACTTACTAATAATATCATTAAATAAATATAACTATTCAATTCCTTCCAAGTTACTTGGTACATTGGGATCAGTTGTTTCACGTTCTATTAATTCTGCCAGTTGATGATCTAACGCCTTTTGAATTTGTGCTTTAGATACGTCATCACGATACTTCATCGTAGCTCCTGTACGACGTTGTACTTCTTGCATCGTCATTCCACTCATTTTTAATATACCATATTGACATGCACCAGCAAACAATCCTAACACAAAACCTAATCCACCACCAACTAATACTCCAGATAGTCCTAGATTAAATCTTGCTAGCATACCAGTTGCTGTTCCTCCTATTACATGTTCTAATATACCATTTTTATTCCTATACGCTGCAATACATGATGTGAGTGTCCTAAAATAATATAAAGAACCACAATAATAATGTTTAAGTAGCAAAATATAGTACATACATATATGTTGTAGTAAATAATGTTAATCGTACGCCAAAACGTAAACCACCTTTTCCAAATGCTAGTGTTACCTTATCTTGAAGTTTTCTCTAAAATTAATTCATTTAATATAAGTTATAAATATATCTAAAGATATTACTTTTGCCTCAACGTGATTATTGAACAACGTAGCCTGGTTATTTTGGAAAAATTCCATATACGCATTTTTACTATGCTTAACTCCCCCATATATTCCTCCAACGAACATGCTCATACAACCGACTTGAAGTGCTGTATTTAATTCGGGACTAATTTCACCAAATTCACTAAAAGAGGATGAATTAATGTTTAGATTCTTTGTAATGATATCTCAGCGTAAATACCTGACTCTGAATAGATTTCTAACACGTTCGAAGCCAGTCGTATTATCCTCTATTACTACATCGGCTATTTTAACTTCAGTTGGTGTTTTACCACTGGGTTTATCTTCATTTAACCAAAAGCTAAAGTCCATTTTTGGATAATTAAAATACTTTAAAGTAGATGATAATAATTTAATATATTTTTATCCGGTTTATAAAGTTAGGTTAAGTTACATAACATGGTTTTCACACATCCAGAAAGTCATGATTAAACTAAACAGAAGGAAACAGCAACATTCTTAAATTCAGAGTGTAGAAAAGTATTAATTATTTGATGCAAAATATGTTACCAGATTTATAATGCAATAAATGTCCGTGAAATGCGAGCTATCAAACTATGGGTGCGTTCCGTATATTCCTGTAAAGCGCGTGATGCACTCTATTTGCTGTAATGAGTTTCTAAACTTTTCCATAAAAACTGATTATTACAATTCTACAATGGTAATGTGTGTAAAAGAATGCAGCTTAACTTAACAAAAATTTGTTTTTTTGTATTTTTATTTAGTATGAGTTTGAATTTGGCACACTTTCTTTTTGGTACAAATTATATTCGGTAGTGGCCGTCGTGGCAGCACTCTCAACAGAAATGACAGAAATCAACGGAATCAAACGAATCAAATATAAACAAACAGACAGTTGCGAGAGTTGCGAGCAACGCGAGCAACGCGAGCAATCATACATAACCAAAGTTTAGACATGGATCAAGAAAGCTTATTAACTTTATTGCTATTACAAGAAAATATGAACATTATCAATAATATGAATTATAGTGATTCCAGTGATTCAAGTGATAGTGATGATGAGGAGGATATGTTATCGTTACATACTGAATTGCAAATATTATATGCGGTATTAATGGCATCAGAAACAGATGAAACGCACAAAGAAAATGATAATAGTGTTACAGATAGTGCTGATGTTAATGGTGATAATGGTGGTAATAATATAGAACTAGATGATTACGTTGAACGAGTAGTTCCTGGGTACTCTAGGGAAATGTTCAAAGATCATTTTCGGTAAGTTTATGTATGTTCTTTTTGGGTGAACATCGTTTCAACAGATTATGATAGGCTTGCACTTTTGATAGAATACATTTCCATACGGACCACTGCAGATATATACAGTGGAACCCTGCTATTCGTAGGAAGCAGTTCGAGTAGCTAAGTGTACGAATATCGAATCATTTCTCGATAAAAACATCAGGCAGCAACGCTTCATGTGGTGTTTTTCCTGATTCAAATGCTTTTTTCTTTAGTTGCTTTTTGCACTAGACTCTTTCTGTAAACGCCCGTCCGATGTTATTTTCTACTTGAGTTTGCGACAAGGTGAAGATGTATGGATTGCGTATTAATTTTAATTTTAAAAGTTATGCGAATAGAGAAGCGTACGAATATTGCGAAGCCACTATAATAGACTACTTCGAAGAATTTTATATTTTCCCCCCCGCTTTTAAGCGATAGTGTGGAAATGCACTATTACAAATAGAGCAACCACCATAAACTATTAACACGAAACGAGACCCCCAATAAAATGTGGAGCCCACTTTTTTATTTGATAAATTAAAATAAAAGTTAATATGAACCATTTCAGAATATTTCCGGAAACGTTCGACTTTGTATTGGCTACAATCACTCCCGGATTACGGGCAATTAATGGATCACCTGTTCATGGTAGAAATTACATATCAGAGAGAAAACAACTTCTCATTGCTCTTTGGTTCATGGGTACTCCAGACTCTTACAGGTATTTTTATGATACAATTGCAATTTCATTCCTTACTAATTATTTATTATTTTAGATCTGTAGCATCGAGATTTGGTGTAGGCAAGGCAACAGCGTTTAGAGCATTGAGGCGCGTTACATATGCAATTTATTGTGTTGCACCCAAATTCATTACATGGCCAAAAGACCAAGAAGCCATCGATGTAATGGAAGGTTTTGAAAAGACTTGTGGTTTTCCTAGCGTTATTGGAGCAATCGGTGCAACACATATTAAGATACGAACTCCAAAAGATGATCCAGAAGCGTACATTAATCAAGAGGGCTTTCATTGCATGAATACCCAAGTAGTGTGTGATGCTTCTAGTCGTTTTATGCATGTGCACACTGAGGAGGTTGGATCAGTACAGGACGCTCAAGTATTTCAACTCTCGCCCGTATCACGTTTTATGGATAAGCCTGAAGAGTATTTTCCATTCGATTCACATCTAATTGGCGATACTGCATATAATATTCATGAACATTTAATGGTGCCGTTTAGAAACGTTGGACATTTAACAAAAAGACAACAAAACTTTAATGAATGTTTATCAGCTACTCGAATGACAGTCGAGCGAGCTATAGGATCACTAAAAATGAGGTTTAGATCACTTTTAGATACATTACCGTTACGAGACACTACAAAAATTCCCGAATTCATTTCAGTATGTTGTGTATTACACAATATCTGTCTGCTTAAAGATGATGAAATGCCCTTGGGGGTGCAGTTGAAGTCTTATGCAGAAGCTAAACTAAATAAAGGAAATGCCACAGAGTTGGGGAAAGAAAAGCGGATAAAAATTATGACAATGCTAAAGATGAAAAAGAAATCAAGTTAAACCTATTGCAAAGTTTGACAATAAATAATTTGTTTGTATATGTTAAAATGTATTAAGCAAATAGAGTAATAAAATTTATTTTATTTTATTTAACTTATAATGTAAGATGTATATTTGAAAATATATAGTTTATACTTTACACTTTTTTACCTTTTTTATTAACTAATTTTTGCAACACAGACAGAATTGATTTTTGGATTTCCATATTTTCTTGGTGCATCTTTTCTCGTTCTTTTCTTTTTTCATCCGATTTCGCTTTCTTTTCCTTTTCCCTTCGTTTTCGTTCTTTCATCCGAGCTTCCCGTTCATTTCGCAAGGATATAATAAAATTTTCTAAGAATGAGTCAACTCTTCTCCGTTTGGATGAATCTATAAAACATTAATAGCACAAGTTATTATCTAGTAAGCTAACACTTTTACAATCTTTACTTACTACTTTGTACTTCCTCATCAGAGTCTGGTGTTTGGTCCTTCCGCTTTGAGGTACTGGGTTGTTCAGCACATATTTTCTCTCCAAGTAGTGTGTCTACTGCCTACAAATATCAAAATAATATTATCAGATACTAGGCTAGCCTTTCACATTGCTGTGGTTCAATTTCACTTATCACTAGACTGGGAGGATTAAGTTTAAATTTTAATTTAAGTTCGTAATTTTACAACTGCAATCAAGGCTTTGGTTCCTAACCATTCCAATACCATGCATTTATAATTATTAAATGTAAAAACTTCGCAAATAATTTATTTAAAACGTAACAATACGTATGCTTTTTATAATTTCATTGCAATCATCTGAAAGATATATGAAAAACAGTCTAAATTTTTTAGATATTCATTTATTTTAAACCCTTACCATTTCGGGATGATGTGTAACAATTCACAAAAAATTCTTTGTAACCGTATGTACACTTACCGAATAAAAAGTCCAACTACTTTGAGAGTTTCCACCTTTTTTACTCTGCTCATAAATGTTTTTATAGGTTCGTTTCAAGCCCGAAAACTTCATTGAACATTGCACACCAGTCACATTATAGTTGTGTTTGTTTAATTGAGCTGCGATCTCACTCCAAATACAATTGTGACGTTTCATACCATTTTTGAAGTCGTTTTCCTTTTCCCGGTATAATTTAATCAACATCAACACCGCTGCATCGGGCCACAAGAATAATTTCGATTCATCTAAAATATGCATTTATAATTGTTGTAAAAGATGTATGCCGAATGGAGAACATTACTTTTGATTTCTAATTGTTGTTTCTCTTCTTCGACTTCCTGATTTAACGCACAATTTCCGAGATTTTGCAGAAATGTTTTATCTGCAACAGATTATTTGAGGTTATATCACCTATCATACAGAAGGTAGTAAATATTTACCTTCATTGGCTTTAGTTACATCCTCTTGATTTATTATAACCTCCACAACCTTATTACATTCCGCCAAAATAATTGGAAGTTTTACAAGTTTTTCTTCTTTTTCAGCCGCCATATTTGTTTATATGCTTTATCAATGCACGCTGCAACAGCGCTATGCGCTGATGCGGGTAATATGGTCGTGCATTGAGTGGATTGAGTGAACCGGAACGGTAACGCCAACTCATTGTGCGCGCAAAAGGAATTCACTCCAAGTATTTTTTTCATTAATTATATCATTGAGTTACAAGCTTTATTATCTTCTTTATATAACATAGTTGTTACCAATTGTTCACAATTTTGATTGTGAGCAGCGGGGGCGTCAAGAGCAATTAGTTGACCTGGTAATTGATGAAAGACGACAAACAAGAAAATATGGCATGTAATATAGATTTAAAGCGTTAGTGGCTATACTTGATTGAAAATTACAAGAAAATCATAATGCACACTCTGGTATAAGCAGCAACAAATTGACCCATCATAGTTCATACTTATTAATTTACAACGCTAAAAAGGTGTTTACGTAACTACTGCTTCAATAGAACAGGGCAATGTTTAAACTTTACTTGAGCTTATTTTCTACAGCAACGATGTGAAAATGTTATTTTGCATCAACTATACAAACATTGACTAAGTATCTATCTCTTTGATATCTATTATTTGAAAATTCAACCCACCTAATACATTTAACCTATTTGAGTAGCGGAATTTTATTATTAATTTTTGAATTTTTCTCAAACAAAATAACTGTAAGTGTAAATATTCTTTTATTCGAAGATTCCTCTTATAATTGGATTAATATGTATGTGTTATCAATTTCCTTACCTTAAATTCTAAAATAACTTAGTATGGTGTTTCTCGTGTTTCTACATTTTCGCTACTCTATGGTAATGATAATATTACTAATTATTTTAATAGAAATTAAAAATTTAACTTTGTTAAAATACATCTAAAAATTATTTGATTTAATTATTTCTACTTTTATTAATTGTAGAAATTTAATAACTTAATTGGAGTGTAAATGAACTTACGCCAGTTTCCAAAAAGAGTGGCTTATAACCTCGATTAGCTTTGTATCGGGTGCTGCCAAAGAGGGTGCTGCTTTGCTGGTCTCTAATCTACTTTTCAACATTTACTTGAATAATGAAGAGGATTATAAGGCTACGCAAATGTATTGACTTAAGGCTGTACCTGCCGATTTAGTGCGCTACTACGTTTACATATAACGCTTATGGGAAAAATCTTTTTTTAATACCATAATAGCGATGTAAAATATGCCAAACAATTTCGACTTTTTTACATCGCAATTATGGTATTAAAAAAAGGATTTTATAAAAATGGGTTTTCGAGCGAGTTGCTTGGATTATTTAAATTTATTTTGTTGTTTGAATAAAGTCAATATCTTAAATAAAAAGGGCAAAATCCGAAAAAGTTGAACGCCACTGTTCCCATAAGCTTTGCATTGGGACGGATGGGGAGGAAAGAAACGGCAGGTACAGCCTTAAGATCACTGGTGTTGTGCTTTGTTAGTCGTGATGAGATCTTCTCCAGTGACAAGACCTCTTTAGCCATTTATTAAATCCAAGAAGATTTGAGACTTCATTAAATATAAGTAAGGTTAGAAACATAGTAAAGCGGAGAGCAAAGAAATGTCAAACAGCGAGCTGGTAAATCGCGTTGGCACTAGAGTCAAGTATATCATCGAAAACATCAACTTATTTTTACTTATTTTTCTTCATGATACAGAAATTGGATTGTATCATTTGGTTCAGAAAATGAACATTTTATAAAAACTCTGCGCTTATTTATTTGTTTATTTACATATCTTAAATATAATAATAAAAGTTTTAAATCTCATCAGAAGTGCACGAGGCAGAAGAATGTTTGCCATTCGAATTATGTTTCTCATAAACAAAGTTGTACACAAATTCTTGAATTTTAGTTCTTAATAACATTTTCCTTTGTGGAAAAAGCGTTCTAACATGCGGCAATAAGCTTTCAAAAAAGCTTGAATCTTCATCGCTGACATTTGAGGGTTTATTTTGCGATATTTGCAATTTAGCTTCATCTGTTTGCGCAACTAAAGTAGGAATTTCTTGGGTTGTACGTCTTTCACGTTTTATTTGACTACCAAGAGAAAGAGTGGTGTCTGGCGCACTGCGTTTTTTACCTACTTTTGCTTCTATATTGTCTTCATCGCTCGATAAATTATCACCATTTGATTGGTCTGGAAACTGATCCTTTAAAAATATCAGATTTTCATAATAGCGCCATGGTGACTGAGATGCTTGAGAACCGTTATCGCAGGAAGATCCTGTGGCCATTTTTCTCATTTCCCTCCTGAATGTGTCACGCAGCGTTTTCCATCTTGATCTTACATTGCTTTCTATAAAAGAATAAAAATGCAGTCTTCATTTTTTGAGTATTTGAGTATACCAATACTAGGAATTCTTGAATTTCTAATAAACTCAACCCCTTTCCTGTTTACAGTATTGTTGACTGGCTAAAAAACTCACTTAAATCCGAATCAAGTTCAAATTGAGCAGCAAATGAGCACCAATTGAGGACCAATTGATCACCAAATATCCGTCTATCCTACATTGATCCCAAATGGTATAGTCACATAATAATACAATTTATAATAGAGCCTCATTAGAGTTTTAACTTAGGGCGTCGATCATTCTTAATCCGGCACTGAGTAAGAATACAATGTTGGTGCTAAGCAAGTAGATATATGGTCGACCTTACTAAACTTTCGACGCACTAAATTGTGCTGTAACATCGAGCACATCTCTTATAACTACCTCTAGTACCATAGACTACCTGCTCGAGCTAATGCTTTGAAGTGACAAGCATCGAGCATAAAAGTTCTGATAGGTTGAATTGAAAGGGTAGTTAAAGATGTACTCGGTCTTAAGACAGCTCAATAAACTTGAAACGCGACCAATGATAATATGGACACACAAAAGCAGGTTTAAGATTGTGGACATTTCTAACTTTTATCCTCGATGCTTGTCGTTTTCATAAGCAGGCACCCTTAGTTTAAAAAGAAAGCAAGATACAACATATACTAAGTATACTACTTCACTACTATCTTTTTTACTGCGCATAGTTGCCACCCTTCAGCTCAACCATCAAAATATGGTTTTAAGTACAGACTTGCAAAACACAACGTATTTAAGCAAAACACCTGCAAACCACCGCATAGTTCACAGCCCTCACAACAAAATACAACCAATATTCTCTTAAGCGGGCCATTCACGTTCCGATTTGTAGTCCGACTAGTAGGACTACTAGTTTGACAGTAGGCTCCACTCATTCTCCGACTTTCAATCAAATTTTCGCTCTAACTTCAATCCGACTTTGTTTCCGCGGTTGTATTCGTCGCTCAGCCAAAAAATGTATCGTGTGAAGTCTACGTAACTTGTCGCAATTTGGGCAACTTTTTGCTACTCGCCGCTGTAAAATTGTGCAACCCACAATGCATGTTAAATATAAAAAAGCCCGAGTCATAGAATTGAGGTTAAATCATACAAATATAAATGTCAAACTTGTAGTCCAACTCCCGCATTCACGCTCCTACTCCGTCGCCAGTCGGAAGTCGGACTTGTAGTCGGCCCTCCAAATGTTCCCACACGTCCGACTAGATTTCCGACAATCCAACAAGCCTACTCACGGTCCGATTTTGGTTCCAACTTTGGCAGTTGGACCACTAGTCGGACTACAAATCGGAACGTGAATGGCCCGCTTTAAAAATATTGTATAGCATATGTATACTTACTTTTTGATTGCATTTCTTGCGCTACA
>JARJDW010007298.1:0-15114 GCA_030264715.1 Adinopsis sp. GC000173 | reverse complement strand
TGTGTAATAGCCACACTACCACTTTGCAGCTTTCAATGAATTCAAAAAATGTATATCGGCCGATTTTCAATTATTGCTTAAAGCTCACTCTCTCGTTAAACATTTCGATTTTGTGATGTTGTCACATTTTGGCATTTACACCCGGAAAGTTTATGGTGTAACAGCTGGCCCAACAACTTTACAACTTTCCATTGTTTCAGCAAAAATTGTAAATTGGCCGATTTTAAATGTTTACCAACAAAATTCGTTCTTTTCGCATTGCAACTCGAATTTGCACCATTATCACTTTTTGGCATTCATATCCGGAAAGTTTATGGCGTAACAGCTGGACAAGCAACTTTACAAACTTTATTTCAGCAAATAAATGTGAATCGGCCGATTTTTAATCATTGCCTAAAATTGGCTAATTATCACTTCTAATCCGAGTTTAAGTTGATGGGGGCAACAGCTACGTCGTCGTACTTAAACTTTATTGTTTCAACAAGCAAATATAAATCGGCCGATTTTTGCACACAAACAAGCGCGCGTTGTTTATCCATATATAATAAATCTAATGGTTTGCATCAATCACGGTCGGTGTCCCAGCTCGCAAATCAATAACATATACAATAAAATAAAGTTACTTGATGATATATGGCGATGATAAAATTGCACGCGCGCCCTCTCAACTTGTTGAATCGGCCGATTAATTAAATTTTACACACAATTAGCTAGCGAGCGAACAAAAAAAAAACTAAATATATATAAGTATATATATAATATGATGGTTAATTAAAAAGGTGTTGAAAGCGTAAATTATCTATGCAACTAACAAACAAGTAATTTATTTGCTGCAGCCATGCCACACACAAAGAAAGAGTCGAGTGGAAAAAATTGATAAATACCTTGATCCCTTTATCTCTCTGGTTTATTTTGTTAAATTCACTTCACGAGCTATTTATGAATGGGTGCATGTTTGCTGGATTGATGCGTGGTAAAGCCATTATTGCCCTTTGCAGTTTGATTTCGGATTACGTTGCTTGGTTTATATATATTTTGATTGTTGATTGTTACTTTTCTATAGCTAGTATTGTGTGAAGTGGTGCAGGTCGAAAATAACGTTTTGTGGTGGAAGTTGCTGTCACATTGTGGAAATGAAAGCACGAGCGTTGCGTTATGGGCTTTCACCCACTGGAAAAGCTCCATCTCGTTGCGCGGCGCATGCGTCCCGACGCACAAACAACCCAGATATAACATCATGGATTGCTCGCGCGCCAATCTTGCTGACAAAACATTTTCACCCATCGCAACTAATAAAAGTGATACAAATACAGAATCAATTAGCTGTAATCAAAATCATTGCATTATTACAAAATGTATTTATCGATTCAGATTTGTGGTCGCAGATTCGATGTGCGACCGAACTGCCTACGCACAGTTTGGAAAAACTCACCGAGATGGCGAAAATTCCATCGCGCGCGCCATTCAATTATAGCGATCGCGTTGAATATTGCGTCTCGCGACGGGTGTGAGATTTGCGCGCGCGACTCGATGCATTTACCCCAGCGCGTTGTTGTCATTCGTGTGCGATATGATATGCCCACGCTGATATCTGTCGGCGAGCGCGCGAGTTTCATTATCAGCCGTGCTTTTAAGCGTCGTCGTCGTCGACGCACTCTTTTCTTCGCCCGCCCGCCGTAACAGCTGTTCGCGCTTTTCAAACAATCGAGGATATAGGTGGTAGGTAAGTTAAATTCGATGTCGAGCACGGCTTCCCATTGTAATTGTTACCGAACAAACAAAAAAATAATCAACAGTTGATTGTTATATGTTCATTCCTACAGGTGTTCAAAGGGATCAACATCTTTAATTATTGCTGCTTGACATGCTTTTTTTATATCGCTTTTGCGTGCGGCTACAAATAATAAATGTGTTGTATTTTGTTAACAATTTCTCATTTCGGCTCAATTATGAAAAATATTAAAACAATAAACAACATGCAATATGCTGAAGATTAGATTACGTTGACGTCATTTGATTACAGTTCCTAAGCGACAATCTATCCCCCGAAACGCGCGCCGTTGATGTTACTGATGATGATGATAAAAGTGTATGAAAACTAATTAGCGCAGATTTCGTTGAAATACAGCGAAATGCAAAAGCCGCACGTGTCGCAGCGATGGTAAAGTTTAATTAATACGTTGCATGCTAATTAACGCGCCCAGCCAACCCTCACACACATCTATAATAATATTTCGCTCGTTCGCTCTGTGCATTTTGTATATACATATAATATACATGTAGATGAAATAAATTAATTAAAAATTACAGAGTAATATAGCAGGATGGTGGGAGCGGCTATTTTGGGCGCTGCGACTGGATCCGGGATCGCTCTATTCCTCGGCCTCTCGATCGTGATTTACAAATACTACCATCAGCGGCGGAAGAACGCCGAATGGGACGCCCGCTTGAAGGATCCGCTAATTGACGAGCGTTGTGGTGCGGTGATGAGGACGACGCTGTATTCGATCGGCGAAAATGTACGTTGTTTGCTTGCTTTTTTCTACAACCTTAATGCTGTTTGTTGTCTGTGAAAAGCAAGAAGAGAAAAAAACATATCTTTAATTCATTTACCAACCAGCTAAAAATACATTTCTTGCCCTTGTACACGGAATACTGCTCATCTACTTTTTTTTCGTATATGTGCGAATTCAATTATTTTTGTTTGGAAAAATCAAGGCGCGCAAAAAATAAATTAGATGTTGTTTATACATCCATCGACTTCCTTGTAATTTAAAATCAGCCCTCGAGTTTATATTACCATCAAACAAAGTTATAATTGAGTGCGCCGTTTGT
This sequence comes from Adinopsis sp. GC000173, assembly GCA_030264715.1. NCBI lineage: Eukaryota > Metazoa > Arthropoda > Insecta > Coleoptera > Staphylinidae > Adinopsis > Adinopsis sp. GC000173. The sequence continues at coordinate 12,279 of JARJDW010007298.1, read as the reverse complement.
CTGATCAAGTTTAATTATTCCTTCTCGCATCGAAAATAAACAAAATAAATAAACAACATAAACAACAACAACAACAACATCGACATCAACCATTAAATTATTCTGCATTATGATGGCACATACATACGTAATATACACACATTTTACGTGTGAGGCGCTGAGTGTGTACGCATGTTGTGATTTGTGCGGTAATGCGCAGAACTGCCCAACCTGTTGAGCCCGGGAAAACGCAGCATTCGCAGACGAACAGTTTTTCCGCAGTGAGTTAGTTGGGCGGTCGAAGCGCTGACGCAAGCAGCACCACCAGCAACAATCCATCACGAAAACATGTTCGCGGGCTGTTGTATGTGAGCAGTATAGCAGCGACTGACCATGTCATCGTCGGGAATGGGTCCGGCCGGTTGTTGGGTGACACACAAGCGGTTAGAGTCGTGGGCACGGGCGGCGAAGGAACGTGCCTTGGGCACCACATCACCCAAGCACGTCGTCGACAATAATGGCAGCAACAGCAACAGTAGTAATAACAGTCTGGAGGTAAAAACGAGCGTATTATTTATAGTTTTCCACAAACATTGCATAAACAAAACAAAACAAAACAACAACAAAACACTGAAAAACAGAGTATGCGTATTTTATTAGCAAGATAGCAGCCGCACAAACTCTTGCAAATCGATATCCTCTACCTTGTTTTACAAGTAATTAAGAGTCGCTTTTACTTGTCAAAGATAAATCCGCCGTGAATAAATATTTATATCTAATATACCGCTCCCAAGTGACGTCATCAACATAAATCGTGCCCGTTGCGAGTCTGTGTGTATGTGTATATATATATGTATGTATATGCCGTAAAACACGGTCGATAGGAATTTTCATCTCATTGCTGCGACCTCTAAAACATCACTAATTAGAATACACGCTATATGCTATTATTTTACAAGGGGACTAATAATGTTGTGCATATCTTCTAACTAAGTTTGCTCCTTCAGCAATTTACTTAGTTGGAAAAGGAGCGATTGTTTCGGGCATCAAAGTGGTGCTCTGGCTTTCGGCATGCTGCCGACCTTGAAACGGACGTCACGTACATATTCGTACAGCATCCCCATTTTAAAATCCATCCATTTGAACGAAAAATAGGTCAAGTCCACATTACTTCTGCATCCGTACAATAACTTGTTGTTGAAGCAACAATCTACCACCACCGGCACACACGCATTTTCTCTCATTTCATCTATGTGTGTGTATTATGTTGCGCTCTCTCCCCCATCGGATTTTCTTTTATACCTTCGGGTTTCTTTTTCGTCTTCAGTTAATCAACTTTATCGATTTGATGCTGCTGCTGCTGGTGCTTGTATTTGTGTGCCTGTACTGCTGCCCGCCCGCCGCCTTCCATTCCATCCATCCGTCCATCCATCCGATGATATTTATTATTTTAATTAATTATCGACGAAATCGTGCGCGTTCGGCTGATTAATTTGCGCAATTGCCTCCTCGGCCGAGAGTATGTGTTGCTGTCTGTTGTTGTTGTTGTTCTTGTCGCTGCTGTTATAGGTATTTATTCGCACTTGGCGTAATTAATGCGCGCTTGCGAGCGAAATAGAAACAACAGCAAAAAATCCGTTTTTCGTTAATTAAACGTCGCCATGCAATTTTCCGTTCGCATGATTTCAATCACAAAAGAATATCAAATTTGTGTTACTGTTAGCGAGCGAACATAATAACAATAGTCGAGACTCTTGTGTTTTTTTTTCTTCTCTTCTCTCTCCTCATCATCATAAGCAAGTACATATTGATTTTGTATTCCGAGAAAATGTATACCTACCTACTACTTCAAGAAGCATTTTTTTGCCATGCTTATAAATTGAAATGCAAGATTACTATACTACCATTTCGTAGATAAATTTCATAGACCTTTCCATTTGTTAAATTATCCTTACATTGTATAGTATACCCTTTTCCATCGTCGGCAATCAACATGAAATATTTATGAACACATCGTCGAGCTAATTAAAATATTTGATTACCATTGCGGCTGCCATTACTGGAAATTAAAAACAACAACAACAAACAGGCAAACAAACAAATTCGATGAAATTACAACGTAGCTATTTTAATTAGAAATCATTTTGAGCATGTTTGCGGTTTGTCTAGTAAAAGTGAATTAAATGTTTGTATTAAACTGGTTGTAATTAGCGTAATTCTACGCATACAAACAATTACAAATGTCAAAGTTCATCCTACCTACTATCCGATCTGTATGCGTTTATTTACTCTGCAAATCTTGCTGAAACTAGATCGCAGCATCGAATGTTGACTAATTAAATTCGATGCGCTGTTTTAAAAAATGGATTATATTTTTTTAGTTACTAAATTGCATAGATTCCATCAAATGTTGTGTCGCATTAAATCGAAGCGCACTGATTCAAAACACAATGCAAGTATAATAGCTCGACTTAATTAAAATCCGTAGCGAATTTGTAGGTATATATGAAATGTTTGCGTCAAAGTTTGCGAAAAGTATGCGGCGTGGATTAAGTTTTATGAAGAGTATAATAATTTTTAAGAGTCCATTAAATAACAATTATTACACACAGAGTCAAATTTACTATACCAAGCAGGCAAGACACCTGCTCGAGGGCAATATTTTGGTGCTTAAACTTTCAATAATCTAATACTATTGCCAATTACTTGTAGACTTCTGCGTGAAAACATTTTTTCTTAAACTATTTAATGAACGCCCATAAACTTCTTTGTAAAAATTCTAGCATTTTGTGCAATTTTGCATCTTTTGAACTAGATCATTAAAATTGTTAATTAGGTTTGGTAGTCTAATGCAAAATTTGTCGGGGTAAATTTCACTTTATCCAGCACCCGGAAAGTCTAAATGAGGCCAAACGAATTCCATGAAATATTGCAATTTATTGACATTTAATTGTATTTGGATTAAATCGCAGCCACTGATTAAAAAACAACAATTCGAATATCATTGTTCGGTTTAATTAGAGTTTGCATGAAATTTCAAGTATTGAAATGTATGCGAAGTTATTCGAAAGATATGCAATTGAAAAATAATGAGTTGTCGTTAGTTGTAAGACGTTGTAATAGCATCGAACGTTACATTTTATTGAAATGTAGTAATAATAAGGAAGGAAATGAATTGAAGATACGTCTGTGAATATGAAAGCGTACAATAAAACGCAATAATATATAACCTAATAATTGTTAATCGTTAATCGATATTCGCACTCATGTATCACGTTCTATAGGGTTGCTTTGGAAACCGGAAGCTTTATAATTGCCCTACGATGCTTAATAGATGCAATTTGCCATGACGTCAAATGTGTACTCGCAATTACTAAACGCACTCGTTTTGTTTTCTTTTCTGTTTCTTCTTCAAGGAGTTCAACGTGGTGAAGGAGCAAGTGATCCAGCCGCCGAGAAATGCAGCATCTCAAACTCACATCACATCGATCATGAAGGGTCCACTCGATTTGTTCAATAATTCAGCAGCGATTCCGCCATTACAACACCAATCAAAGTCATATCCTGGAGGACATCCAGCATTGTGTCGCACGCCTAGCGTATCCTCTCAGAGCAGCATTGATAGCACCCCATCCAGACAAGTATGTGTAGTAAGCTAATTTGAGCCGGGAGCGTAAATAAAATGATTGGATTTTGTAGGGCCAGCATCGAGGTTCTTCGCCGCAGATACGCACCTTCGCACCGGATGGACGCACCGTCATCAATGAGGGCACGCAATGTACATCGCCGCGCCGCAACAGCCGTTCGCCTTCACCGTTGCGCGCCGCCTCGCTCGACATACGCAGCACGTCACCCGGTGCCTGCTGCGATCTACGCACCCCATCACCGTCGCAAGCCAGCCTCACATCGATGGCCTCATCCAACTGCAGCTCGCCGCTACCCGCATCGCCCAAGTCGCTGTCGAACGCCGCCGTCGCACGCTGTCTATCACCGCTACTGATACCGTCGCGCTCTCACACGCCTGAAATCACCACGCCGCTACCACCTGCAAGTCCGCTCGGCGCCATCCAGCCGGATCTCTACACGAAGAAGGACGGGCCGATGATCATCAACAAGGTGCCATTGAACGGTCCCGATTTGGGACGGCTGCACTTTCGCCTAAAGTACGACTTTGATCGCAGCGATCTAATCGTGCATCTAATTGAGGGTAAATAAATTAATTCGCCACCGTACCGGAATGATGTAGCTAATTGTGTTTGTCTATTATGAATTATAGCGCATGATTTGGCAGGCGGCGAACGTGGCGGATTCAATGATCCGTTCGTTCGCGTCTCGATCGTGCCGGAAATCGATACGCGCAAACGGCAAACGGTCATCCATCGCAACGATCCCAATCCGTACTTCGATCAGCACTTTAAGTTTCCCATCTCGCACGAGGACCTGCAGACAAAAACGCTAATCCTACAAGTGTTCGACTTTGACAAGTTCTCGCGCAATGATGTCATTGGGGAGGTGAGCATGAGCATGGACGAGTTTGATGTGACAACCAGCATTGAGATCTGGGGCGACATATCCAAGAACAAGAAACCGCCGGAGGAGCTGCAAGAGATACTGATCAGTTTGAGCTATCTACCGTCGGCCGAACGACTCACGGCGATCGTACTGAAAGCGCGCAACTTGTTTCAACAGCACGAGAAGGAGAGCATTGGTATGATTTGTAGACAATAGGCACGACAATATATCAATAATCAACACGCAATTAACATGTTTTAGATCCGTTTGTTAAAGTCTACTTGCTGGTGAATGGGAAGCGCGTTAAGAAAAAGAAGACGGCTGTTAAGAAATGCTGTAATCCCACTTGGAATGAGGCGCTAACGTTTACATTATCAGCCTGTAATCTTCCCAACGCCGCCCTGGAAGTAAGCATTCTTTTATTAATTCATTAACTAATTAATTTACACTAAAAAACTTTTTAACACAAGAAAGTTTGAACGTAAAAGCAATAATACAACAACAAAACGGTTATTTAATGTATTCGACATTATCGCTCGCTAATAGCTTGTCGCTAATGTATTTACATTTCTATTATCATATTTATTAATTTTATCTTTAATATTAATCAAAATGGGTATGTTATGTAATGCAACACAACACAACACATTCATTCAATGCGTCCTAACAAATTGAACTAGTATTGTATATGCTGCTATCGCAAGTGACGCAGCAATTTAATTCATTTCCACATTTTTTAGGTAATGTCATTTTTATATCCGTCGACACAAAGTAAATACACATGACAGAACTTGTGTGTCGTTACATCAAAGCTCTTTTAAACAACAATGAATATTTCATTCGACTTGCGAATGCAATTCGCCTCGGTAATGTAATCGCCATCCATGAGATTGATTAACATTTTTGCTACATCTCTCGATTGGTGTTCGATCGTAATTTAGTTGTTTTAATATTATTACGAACGTCACAATGCTCCTCTCACTTGAGTATTGCACCAAATCGATTGATCTGTTTGTTCATTTACGCTGTCTTTCCTCTATCAGCCATTCCAAAATATGCCCGCTTAATTATTACAAATTTAAATTTGGACGCAATTATCGAGCAGCATCTCTTCTTGGCGCTTTGATATTACGCCAAGAATTTAAATTTGCATTGAAGGCATTCAATACAATCATTCCATTTGAGACAAAGTCAATTCGTTCCAAAAATCTTTGAAAAAGCATTAAAATGTTGCGTTCCATAGCTCAGAATCACATAAAAAATAGTTAATTTATAACTTATAGTACTTTGTAACAATTTTATCGCAATACAGGAACTAAGACTTATTAATACTATAATATTTAAAAACACACATTTGGACGCAATTATAAAATAACAACTATTCTTTGCATTCCCCACTACTACGCCTGGAATTTGAATTTGCATCGAAGGTGGTATATATTAACCGTTTCCTAATCGCTCTGCAATGGTTTTATGGTTAAAATTGACTGAGTAATGAACATTTGCAAAGTGTTAAGCTGCTCCGGGTCACTTGTACCAAACTGGTGTGCATTTAGTTGCGGTTTTCGAATAGATTAACTCTCTAAGAATAATTTATTATAATAGTTTTACAAATTGTACCATAGTATCAAATGCCTCGTCACGTAAATAAATAAAAGTTAAATAAAAAAAATCCCGATGTTCAAAACAGAAATGTAATGTAAATAACCACTGTTAATTGACTATCAATCAAATTTGTAATTTCTGCAATAATTTTGAATTCTCATCATCAGAGCCATCGTAATTCGGATAATAATATATTAGGTTTTACCTAGAATTCAGACCAGAAATCAATCAAGCATTTAATTTATTGTTGTAATATGTATTTGTTGTCTGTTTTAGATTTGCGTAATGGATCAGAGTAACGATTTTGTTGGATCGAATCCAGTATTAGGTTCATGCACAATTGGACCGAAAGAAGCCCAGCCGGAACGCGATCACTGGTTAGAAATCACGAAGAGTCCTAGAAATGCGGTGGCTAGTTGGCACACACTACGGTAAGAATTATGCTCAAACCAATCGAAACCGAACAAAATGAAATAAATCATTTACAATCCTAATATCTACCAAAAAAAACATGGGATATTATTTTGAACTAATAAGCTTATTTACCGCCTCCAACGACAAATGAAAGATTCAAGAACTATTGTATCAACTGTCTGTATACAGGAAAAAAAACTTATGACTGTCGTGTCCTTTCAATGTGTTTTAGACAATCATTGTTTTATGAAATAACAAGAGAAACGTACCTATTTGTCTACTGAGCTTTATCACACATACGATTTTATTGAATTTTCATTTAGGTATTGAATTAGTGTTGTTTTTTCTTTTGAAAGTTGGTTGATGTATAAATATATTGTACTAACTTTTTCAAAATCGTGATAAATCAAAAAAAAAAATTGAATCATGAAAAAAGATATACATTTAAAATGCTTGATAAAATTATAATATATAAATTTGATATCACGTTTACAAAAATTGTATTTAAATAAAATAAACGCTTATTATATCCATATTTTTGGAAAGATAACAAAATTATGTAATTATAAAGAAAAATGATGAACATATTTTTAATCCTATAAATGAAAATCTATACTATACTATATACTAAATGTTTGTATATGTACTATACTCTATGAAATATTAATATACATATGAATTCTTTATCGATTATATATAAAAAAATATCTCTCTCTGCCACAACAGGGTAAATATAGTTTTTTTCAAAGAAGAAAAAATTTAGTCAAAAAAAATGAAAACATATTTTTATCACAACATATAATAGTAATGTTAGACACTTTGAACTGTTAATAGATCAAACATTGCAGGTTTAGCTTGAGATTTTAAGAAATTTGACGCCGATTCACCATATTTGAGTAACGAATTATGAAATAGTATTTATTTTTGTATTAAATTGGATTTTACTGACTAAAGAACTATGAAACGAAGAAGGTGCTTAAATACATAAACTATTGGTTACTTTCGGCCAACTTTATATAAAGTCTAATTTACCATAACGTAGTCAAGGCAAGAACTTGGGGCCCTTAATGAGATCCAAATAATAAGACATTGTAGAAGCGGCCCATCGAGATCAATTTTGCATTTTGTAAAAAATCTATAAACTTCAAATCTTTCTAACAGGCTTTTAGTTATTTGAAATTCCATAGAATCTATCGTAACAACTTGAATAAATTGAATGCAGGATAAAGGGGTACATACACTGGTCTTAGTAAATAGTAGCACCTGAAGGTAAAAATTACGTTCTCAGAAATGACAGTAAGGTGTCAATTTCGCTCAGAAATTGCAGTGACTAGTTGTACACATTTGCTCCCTTTACCACCTATAATTTTGAGCCGAAAGTATAAACTAAAAAGGACAAAAATGGAGAAATTGCATGTTAAAATACATTTTTAACAGGCGGCATAAAGCAAATATTCTATATTTCGCACCGAAAAGATGTTTGAGAGGTTAAAAAGTTTTAATGAGTTAGGTGGTGCATATTTACGTCAAACAATTTAATTTAAGCCATGTCTAATATAATCAAAACTTGCTACCTGTAAACTGATAGTTTTTGCATCTAACCATCTCATCTTGGTTTGTAATTTCATAGTCCGAGCAAGGAAAGCAGATTATTAGAGGTATTTTTGTGCTAATATTTTCATCATTCGTTACGCAGATATTGATGCTGGAACAAATCAAAGTTGATAAATGATAAAATAAGACTAAACCTTAGATAGTTTTAAATCACACTTATTCATGAATGTTAACTGTTGTTCTAAAGAAAAAAAAAAGTATGCATATTTATTCGAATTCAAAATTCACATCACATTCCGATTCATTTTTATCTCGTTAAATATGTAAATAAGATTTATTTTTCATATCAGCCAAATGCTTTATTATTTTATAGTTTGTAAATATCTAGAGGAATTGAATATTTATTATTAAAATTATTATATGTACAAAAAAGCTGGATAAATGGACTCAAATAAATGTATAAAAAAAAACAACCATAAAAACACTTGTTTGTGATGAATATGTATAACTAGATTGACATGGTTATTGAGTTTTTTTAAATAATTTATTCATTTTATTATTTAGAATTAATTTGTTTGACCAGTTTGCAATTATATTATTAATAAAAAAAATAAAAACAAATTATATATTTGATGTTGTTACAATAATAAACAAGAATATTTGTTTAAAAATAAACTGATTAAACTAAAACGAGACCGACGTTTTTTTGATCGGCAACTTCAGCTGCTCGATCTCTGTGAAATCTTTGACGCCCTTCCTCTTAACGCTCAATTTAATCTCAGGTACCTCGCAATTTTCCGGAAAAATGGCCGTTACTTTTACCGTACAATCACAACCAATTACGCCATTCTCGTGTGCTAATGCCAGCTGATTGACGACGCGCCGTTCGACTTCATACTTTATCGATCGCGCCCCATAATTCACATCGTAACCGTCAGCCAGCGCCGATTCAACACTCCGATCCCATTTCAACTCGATTTTATGCTTATCCCTCGCCTGTTTTTTTTTGTCGCCGAGCAAAAAAAGACACAGATACACATAGAATTGAATCGTTTCGTGTATGATTACGCTTTACATACCCGTTGCGCCCAAATTTGCAGCTCTTTATCCACCAACTTGTACAATTCGAGGCGGGAGAACGGCAGAAAATAAACAATCTCGTTGATCCGGCCAAGAAACTCGTCTCGCTTGAAGTGTCGCTTTAGTATTGGCTTTACAACTTCATCTTTAAACTTGCGCGATATTTTTACATTGGAAGAACCTTCCTCTAAAAATCAAATAATGTTACATTTGCAAAACTGCAATTCCACAACTTGAAATTGAATTCACATTACAATATATAAATACGTCGTCTTAATCGAATTTGAAAAAGAAATATTTTATTTGTTATAATAATACATTACTAACTACACAAACCTGGAGATTTCTCCAAACGTTCTTTCTTGATCATCTCCACTTCCTGCCTTATAGCAATCGCATGCTGTGCAATTTCATTGCTTGCCAAATTCGATGTCATAATAAATATGGCATTCTTGCATTCGATCGTTTTGCCTTGGCCGTCGGTCAATCGACCCTCGTCAAACAATTGCAGCAGAACAGTGAGCACGTCTGGATGCGCTTTATCGACCTCATCGAATAGTACAACAGCATCGGGAAACTTTCGCAACTTCTTGGTCAGTTGCCCGCCCTCGTCGTGGCCTATATAGCCGGGCGGCGCGCCGATCAGCTTAGCGACCTCGTGTTTTTCTTGATATTCCGACATGTCCAGACGAATAAACGCGTGCGGCTTCTCCTTGTGTATATAGTTGGCTAACTGTTTGGCCAGCTCAGTTTTTCCAATGCCCGACGATCCAAGAAATAGAAAGACAAGCGGATGATCATCATCAGCCCATCCATTTTCCTTCCTCCTTACAGCTAAAAAAAAAATAAGAGATATAATTAATAAAGCGGTTTGTTGTTTGAAATGATGGCGATTACTCACTGGCAGCCACAGTAGCTAAAGCACCTTCTTGACCAACAATATACTGCTTTAATCGCTTTTCCAGTGGAAAACGTCTTCGTTCCTCCAACTCTTGCTGCTTTTTAATCACTTCAAACTAAGATTATAAAAGCTGATTTAAAATGCGGATCTAATAGAGCAATTTATCTATCTCATACTTTCTGCATATATTCTTGAATGAGCTTCTTAAGCGGTCCATCCTTCGCATATTCTTCCGGTTTATGACCTGCATCATTTTCTTGTAATGGATCTGCACCATGTTCTAATAAAACTTTAACAGTGTCGTAGCTATCTGATAATACTGCATAATGTAATGGCGTGAATCCCAGAAATGTGGCCTTATTGTTTAATCTACCGCAGAATTCTTCATCTCTCGTCATTAGAACTGGAAGATAAAACGTTAATAAGATTTAACTATTGTTATTACAGTAGTGGAAGCAACCTTCGAGAAAATGTAGACCTTGTTCCTGGCCACTGCGATGCGGATTAACGAAATGATCGCCTGCATTTGGATTTGCACCATGCTTCAGTAAAATCTCACAAATTACCGGCTTTCCATTAACGGCCGCCAACATCAAAGCCGTCCATCCTAATTGATGTCTCGAGTTGACATCAATTAAGTTGGTTGAAAGCATTCTGCAATAATTAACATGTAAATGCATACCGCACAGCGCTGATTGAATGCATGCATGCATCATCATCATACCTATTGACCTCCTGATCAATGCCATACTGTACCGATCTGAAGAATCGCTTGTCGACATGATGCGTGTTATTTATATAGCTCTCGCAGTATGCGACAGCAAGTCCAATCGTGGCATACGAAAAGCAATTGGTGAATTGACGTTTCCTAATCCAATCGAATAACTTTTCCTGGTTCGTGTGATTTTGATTCTTGTTGTTGCGCTTTTGAAACGAATTTTGTAGGTTATGTTTATATTTGAGGAAGGTGGTACATGTCGCCAAATATTTATTATGATAGTTATATACTCTGAGAATTTTACGAAGATTGTACATATTTAAAACTAATGTCAGTCGATTAGATAGCAACGCATGCCAAACTGTGCAAACAAACTGTAATAAGAGTTAGGTTAGAATCGCATGCCGAAATATTGATCAACTATTATGCAATAATAAAAAATCAAAATTTACGACAACTCTAATAATAATAATGATAATAATAATATAATAATTACATCCGATTTTATTGCATTAAAAATAGGAAAATGACGTCCTCTTCTCATTCGAGATAAATCAATATTATCACAGATAAAATTGTTGATAATTTTATTGAAATTATATTGGAATATTCAACAAAATCTAGTTTTTAACCTATTCTGCACTATTAGAATTATTATTATAATTAATAAAATTGTCAAAAAGTATTTGGAAAAGATTTCAGTTCAGCTACTGGCTGATAGGTGGCGCGACATAAGCAAAAAATTTAAATTATAATGCAAGAATCCGCACAAAATATTTGTTGATAAAGGATTTGTATTAATAATTAATTCAACGATGTAATGAATTAGCATTGAAGGTAATCAATAATCCATTTAATCTAGAGATAAAGACTATACCGATATCTTACCCAGAATATTATCTTATCAAGAATGTCGCAAAACCGAACATTTGTAATCAAAAAATACTTATGATGTAGTTAATTAAACGTTGTGTGAATTATGAAGTTGAATTTGTTAATAATTTATATTATTTATTGTATCCTACTACAAGCACGTGAGTAAAAACGTTTTTATGTAAAAAAAGTCGATTTACATACTGATTATTCGAGCGAGAGGAAAATAACATTTTTAGAAAAATATGCGAAGTTAAAAACTTATATCTATCAAGTTTACGTGTGCAATAAAATGATTTACAAACGCATAAATCGCGAATTAGTCTAAATAAGTTTGCCATTTGATCAGATTAAATTTAAATAATTGAAATGCTGCAACAACATGCGATCGCTTTTCTACGCTTTTGTTCATTAAAACACATAAAATTAGTTCTAACACGTAGGTACGTGCCCTGTAAAATTTAGCATATCAAGAAATTTAAAGAAATGTATATGTATGTGTGTGGGTATAGTAAAGTAGAGTAGCGTTGCGTGTGGACTGATGAATTATCGTCGCATTCTACACACATTTTTAGTGTAATTAAAACGCCGAAAATAGAATTTTCACTCGTCGTATTTTTTTTTGTTTGGTACAATAGATTAG
>JARJDW010007297.1:0-21537 GCA_030264715.1 Adinopsis sp. GC000173 | reverse complement strand
TTTTAGTTTTGATTGATTTAAGGACAGAGATTAAAATTCTTAGTAATAGAACTTGTGTGAAAAATGAGTAACGCTTTGATAATGTTTTTGTTGCCAAAATGTAATTTTTTTTGGCCATTTTTAAGATTGAAATTGTTCTACCTGGTATTTTAAATTAATTTCTTTTTGGTCCAAAAATCGATCATTTGTAATCTTAACCAATTTAAGCAGAAAAATTAAGATTTTCACAAAATTTCTGGCGATAGATCATATTCGAAACGATGCGTATCTGATTTTTAAAAAATAATATCCCTTTTACATGCATTCTTGAAATGAATAAATTTATAATTTAACATGCGATATGAAAGTTTTCATTCGTTTTCTGACACAATGAATATCTGTTACTTTTAATGTCACATTTACTTTCAAGATTGAAGCCCAAGCTTTAAAAGCATAAATAATATACCAAGTAGTGAAAGATTATTTTATATTTAATAAATATTTTAAAATCTGAAATGAATTAATTTATAATTTAACATGCGTTATGAAAGTTTTCATATATACGTTTCCTGGTTCAAAAATCATCGCAGAAAATTGATTAGATCTGTACGGCTTGAAATTGAGTGATTTATTGTGATGGGGCATCCAAGATGTAACTTTCGATGACAAAGATCCGGGTGATTTCATTAGAGCACATTATTATGTGTATCTATACTATAGTTTGATAAATAAATGGTGCTGTTACTGAATTTCAAGACAATATTCCTGATTATAACAATCGGCAAGTGTTATAGTAACACTTTTCAGTTTAGAAATGCTATTTTCCACTCCATTTCAATCTTCAACATTGCTAGAATCCTTAGTAAATAAACACGATTTTGATCATAAAAATGCAAAAACGGACTATATAATTACCTATTATTTTGCAACACCATCAAGTGTCTGCAATAAATTTATTAAATAAACACGGTTTAAAGTTTACAATGAAAGCTGGCTGTGTAAAAGTGTAGAACGTTAATGTAGTTTGGGTAGTTTAGTGGCCAAATAGCTAAAAATTGATAAGAACGTGTTCAGTAAGCGTAAAAAATCCTATTAGATGTCAGCTAAAAGTGTAGGTATAAATTTTTCAATGTCAACGTTTACATGCCATGAAATTGCTAAATTTTTATAAATTCGAATCGAGTCGACACTTGAAATAAAGCTGCTTTTCAGCGAATTTTTGCCAAAAAATATAATAATTTAAAAACAATGTTTTCTACAAATTGATGATTCGAAATTGCACTTATTTATCAAACGTTGGTGCTTAACAAACCTTGAGATTGCATCATTTTGATCATTTCTTAATGCAACGCATCGTTTCAGTCTGTGATAGCGAAAAAATTAATGATACGAAAACCAAAAAAACTTGAATTTTAATTTCATATCTCGAGTCTTGATATACAGTGCGTTTCATTGAAAGGCATACATATAGAAACTATAATCAATTCTTTTTTAGTTCTTAAACATTCAATTTTGCGTATGGGGAAAATTTGTGCACAATTTTTTTCCGATTTTTCTTTGATTTTCTGGATTTTCCATCAAAGTATTTAAAGATTTTCAACAAGATCGTTTGAAAACACTAGAAAATCGTAGTTCTTGTCGAAATTTTGATGAGAAATCCAGATTAAAGAAAAAACAATGAAGAAAATTGTGTATAAATCTCCCTTCTTCAAGCAAAGAAAAATTCTCATCCAAAATTGAATGTGGAGATACTAAAATACTATATATATTATGTTTTCTATATATACCTTTGAATGAAACGCACTTCAGAATCACTAGAATCAATAAAAATGTGGCCTGTAAGCAAAAATCGTCGTCGCAAATCGCTTTACAACGTCGTCGAACGCTTAGAATTATTTAAATGCAATTATTTTATGGATTTAGACAAGATGTTGGCGATGTTGTGCTCGCCCCTAAATCGAATCGATTCACCGTGCTCTCCAGTTTCCAGCGCTCGGAAAATTTGCAAAAAAATGTGTGTTTTAAGCACATTTACCTCGGATTTGCGATGAGAAAGCGCAATTTCAGCGGCTTTTTGATGTTGGCGCTTCAATTTCGGCGGTTTAGATGGTTAAAAATTTATTTACTTTGAATTTTTATGCTGAGCGAGGCGCGCTTCCAGCTCTAGCTACTCTACTACGCCAGATTGAGAGTCCAATTTTATGAGCGACAAGCAGCGTTCGGTTGGATGTTTCCAACTGCTAAATATTTGTATTTAAGCACATATACGTGTAGATGGAACGTGTTGTTGCTTATTTTCCAACACATTTACGATTTACAAGCGTTTTTGTAGTTTTATTTGTATGCCGACGCGCTTGTAGTTTAAATTTCATGTCGTAAATTGCAAATTTTTGATTGTTTACAATCGCCTAGCGTTGGAAATATATTCACGTTGTGTGCGTTTTTATGACTGCTTGGCTTTGATTGGAAATTACTCTCCTGAAAATTATATTCCAAACTTGCATATTGCTTAATTTACTGCAGATGAAAGTTATGATTTTCATAAGAATATATAATACATTATTTCAACGTTTTTCAAACCAATTTTAGCTTTTATCTTTTGCAGACAGGCATTTTTATAATCAACAGGCGTTTAAAATGTGTTAACGTTTGTTTTTTCAGTAGAGTGAAGTTGATTGTTCGGCTTTGATTCGAAATTTCAGGTTTGAAAATTACTGGAAACTTGTTTGCCTCTCTAAACTAAACATGTGGAAAAGGTGCTTTCGTATATTGTTCACAAGCGCTTTCAGCAACAATGCGGACGATTTATAAACATTGAGTACCCAGTTCTCGTATATATATCGTACCGCAGAAAATTGTGTTTTTCTATATATATACCTATATTGTTTACAGCGACCGATATTTTAAACTTTTAACCTCGATTTGCGTGCGCGACTATAAATTACAAAACTTATTTGCATATACCAGTCAACCTGTTAAGAACGTGTTATTTCTGGAGTAGATTGAAATTAAATGCTGCAATTGTGCGCGCCTTTGATTGTCCATTTCATGCTTGCAAATTACTACAAGCTTATTAAAAGCCACACAAAAGGTGTTTTAGTTTATTTTTCAGCTACTTGCGGTAAAATTGTACAAACGTTGTTTGAGAAATTATCTTTAGTTATTCTGCCAAAAAACAATTCTAAGGAAAATAAACTATGTTTGTGATTATCGACCTTTGATACAAATTTTAAGCCAGAAAATTATTATAAATTTGTTTTAAGCATGTGAGAACTGTTTTTAGTTGTTTTTATTTACCAAAACTAAATTTTTATTAATTTGGTAAAAATGTGTAGTAATATTTTTTATTTCAGACTGTAAAATTTATTATAAGTCAAATTCTAGATTGAGAAATTGTTTTTATTCTTTGCTCAAATCTAAATTTATTTTTTCTAAGCTTTTTTCTGGCATTTCTAATGAAAAATAACTATGTTTATTGCCTATATACTTTTTATGATTGTCGACCTTTGATTACAAATTCTAAACCTGAAAATTACAACATTTTAGAATTTTTTTCAGTTATTTTTCTTCACAATAATATTATATTATATTAATTTGTTAAAAATGTGCAGGTATTTTACATTTTTTATATAATTTTTTCTTATAATATAATTCAGAGTGCAAATTTTATTAGAAGGCAAATTCTAGATTAAAAATTGTTTTTATTTTTTGCTCAAGTTTAAAATGGTTTTTTCTCAGTTTTTCTGCCATTTTCAATGAAATCAACTATGTTTATGCTTACTTTTTATGTTTATCGACCTTTGATTATAAATTCTAAACCTGAGAATTATTATAAATTCGTTTTAAACATGTTTTAAACTGTTTTCAGTTACTTTTAGTAGTACTTCAACTATATTTTTAATCTTTTGGTAAAAATGTCTATATTTATTTGTATTTCACCTATAAAGTTGACTAACCGCATTTTGGATTGAGAAATTATTTTAATTTTTTTAGCAAATCTAAATTTATGTTGCGCGTGTTTAAAACTCATGTTTTGAATTGTAATATTACAGCTATAATGCGAGTAGACCATGTTTACTACTACTACTAACTGTATTTTTATCGTTGTCAATCTTTTATTGCAAATTTTAAGCATGAAAATTAGTATCTACAAAATTGTTTGGTTATTATCTAAATACTGTTTTTACTTGCTTTTAGTAAGTAGTACTTCAGCTGTATTTTTATTAATAGTAGCTATTGAAATTGTCTTTATATATTTTTAAACATTTTTGTATCCAACTAGCATTAAGTTAAGTTTAAAATTGGTGCTTCATTGTATTAAATTCCAGTTGGTATATGACTAATTATATATTTTTATTGATGTCCAGTTTTTATAGCTGCTGAATTATTGCAAATTTGTTTGATTGTAATCCAAACATGCGAAAAAGTATTTGATCTGCATTCAGCAACATTGGGATTATTATTTTATTCATTTATAATCGAATGGACATACCTTTAATTTTTAAACTTTATCTCTTGCAAATATAGAGTATATTAAGTAGACAGATGTTTTACATTGAGAAACTGTCTTTAATTATATGTTGGTAAGTTAATATCGACTTAAAACTCAAAATTAATGCTTGGAGCTGTAAAATTTTAGCCGACTCGCTACTCTGGCTATTAATAATTAGGTTTTTATGGTTTCCGATCTTTGATTACAAATTTTCTACTTGAACATTATTTTAAATCTGTTTACTTATAATCAAAATATAATGGAAACTATTTTCACTTACTTTTAGTAGCGTTGGAATTGTATTTTTATTAATTTTGAAGTTAATGTGAGTATCTTTTATATTTTTACGTTGAATTTCAGTCGGTAAAGCTTATTAAAAGCGCACTAAAGTTATTATTTTTTGTGGTTGCGATTATTTATTGTAAAATTTAATGCTGCAAATTATTATAAATTTGTTTTGTGATAATCTATATAAGGAATTTTTTACTAATTTGAGGGTGTTTGTGTTTATACGAGTGTAAGTCATCTATATTCGTACTACTACCTTGAAAAGTATAAAACACATTCATGGGTTAATTGTAATTACGATTTTAGGTATTTGAGCCAGTTATATTGGTTCAATTTTTGCTGGTTTACCGTTAAAAACGGTTGCTTCATTCTTTCTTCCGATTTTTGTAGTCAGAAGGTGTACCCGGGGCCGAAATTCATCGTAGACTATTGGCACAGCACGGAAAAAGTGTGATGGCTTAGCGGAGTGTATGATGCATTCAAAAATTCAAAAATTGGCATATGAGCCTTTTGCAGACACTTCATTGTGGCATTACGCTGTTCCCGTACTGTTCCAAAAGTTTACATTCAATTTAGGCCAGTAGTACACCTCCCGATCACAAAAAAAACGATCACTTGGTGCAAACTGAGAGCGTAGCAGGCTCAAATGCTTAAAATCCTAACAACAATTTAACCACGAATGTGTTTTGCACTTTTCAAAACAGTACTACTATACAGTAAAATATATATAACCACATTGCGGACTAGCCCTCGTATTTCAATAAATTTTAATTAAATTGTTTATAAATGTATTGTGAATTATTGTATATGTCTATTTTTTGCCACTTCAATTAACTACATCTGTCGCTTTCAATCTTCAATTATTCATTTAAACATAACATTTCATTGACAAGCTAATAATCTACGTTTCTGGTTGTCGGGTTTTGATTGCAAATTTTAAACCAGTACACACTGCATTAGATATATATTTGTTTGGTTATAATCTAAATAGGTATGTGAGATTCTATTTCCGTTTACTTTTAGTCGTAGTGAAATTGTATTTTTATCAATTTGGATCAAAATGCAAACAATTTTTATGCTTTTACGTTGAATTTTCAGCTGTAAATTTCGATTTTGTTTATTGTTTACAATACGCATATGTAGAAAATGTGTTTATATTTATTTTTTTTAAGATTGTTCGGCTTAGATTGCGAATTTCATGCGCGCTGAAACTACCATAAACTTGGTTGATTGCAATCTTAACATATCGAAAAAAAGATTTTCGCCTACTTACAACAACAATTTGTAGTCTCAAATATCGCTGAAAATTCTGTTACATATAGTAAATTTTTCTACATCTTTGGCGTAAATTTTTACGACTTCGGTATGCGTTTAGTTTGAAATTCCAAGATTACATTGCAAATTTTGTTTATTATTACAATCGACTATATGGCGCTGAAAAATATGACTATGTTTATTTTTTTTCGGATCGCTTGTAAGTTTCATGCAAATTACTATGTATAAACATGTTTGGTTATAATCTAAATATGCTATGAAAGGCTTTCCATATGCTTTTCAATAGTCTACAGTTCTATTTATGCTACTATCAATTTTTCACAAAACAGAAGTTACAGATTAGAATGGTTTTTTTAGGTTGATTGATAGTTGCTAAACGAGTAAAAAAGTTTGCTCCGAATATGTTTTATTCAATTTTATTGCTGAGTACTACTGTGTCCAAAAAGTAAGACCAATTTTCAATTTAATTAGCCCAGGTAAACTGTATATCAATTATATTGTTTATTAACTTCTAAGCATTTTCACATCAAAACATTCATTAGTTTTTGTTTTACGTCTAAAAAGTGCATGCGGCGATTATTACAATATTGATCAAAAAGTTGCATTAAATTTTGTTTGAGGAATGAAATTTTGGATGTAGAAATGTTCGAAATCTTGCAAAAAATAATTGGGGACCATGTTTTGTAAGAAAGCAATGCTTACAAGTGGTGGAATCAGTTAAAAGAAATGGCTTTGAAGACCAAGCACGCTTCGAACAAGCATCAACCCTTGCCGAAGTCAAGAAAACCATAGAAATTGTGCTTGGCTTTCTGAATTTGTCTGTTCGGGATTTGTTGGTATGTCGAAAGAGTGCCAATATCATGTTGGAAGATATTTTGGGCCTAAAACCTAGAAATTATTGACTAATGCCATAACGTTGACAATGCACCTCTCACAAGGTACTCATTCTTAGTGACTTTATCACCAAAAAACCTGTGCATATGGATCCACAACTGCCGAATTCGTCTTATTTAATACCGTATTACTTATAACTATCCTAGAATCTCAAAAGAGTATTGTAAAGAAACTGTTTTGCGACGATAGAAGAGATGAAGCGCTGTATAACATTCGACGTAAAACAAAAACTAATAAATGTTTTGACTTAAAAATTGTTACAGACGTTTACTACAATGCTTACAAAGTAAGAAAACATTTTTAATGATGTGCGATTTGCCTGCGCTATTTAAATTGAAAATTGCTCTTACTTTTTGGACACAGTAGTACCTATATAATATAACAATCTAAACAGCATTGAAAGATTGTAGCACCGAGAAATCAGTATATGAGTTTTATTTTGAAAAATTTTTCTTTAATAAAACGGTTGTTAAGCGAGTTACAAATTGGTTATAATCTAAATATGCGATGAAAGGCTTTCAATATGTTTTTCAATAGTGTATCTATAATCAAATTTATGGTACTATCAATTTTTCACAAAGCTAACGTTACAGAATAGAATGATTTTTTCAGGTTGAGTGAGAAATTTCTGACATTAAATATTCGCAAACAGTTTCATTGTTTGCGAAATAGATAGTGCAATGAAATGTTATGATTTGAAATTGTAGGTCTGCATACGGGCCGAGTGCGAATGCATATGAAAGGTGTTGTCGCGCTTGTTGTGCAGCAGCTTGCAGTACACAGTCAGATGTAACGATTTTTCCGCATCCATTTAAAGTTTCACACACGACAATCGCCCAAAAATTGCGAGTAGCACAACGCCACCATTTCGCTGCCCGTTTTTCGCTCGCTCACCCGCTCGATGCGTCGCGCTTAATAAATAAAACTTTGTCGCGGCGACCAAAGTGGGGCGAAACGATAAATAACGCCGGAATTAGTATTTAAAGCTCGGCCGTATTGGAGTGCACACACATTAATACAATATCCATTAGTGAATTAACAAGACTGGCCCCGTTTCTCCGTTCTTCTTCTCTTCGCCGAAAGTTCGCTTTCTTTGACTTGAAATCGACGCCCGTCGATATTTATGCGCTAATCGGCTAATTTTCATCGATTGTGCTTGCGCCCCCGGGGGTGATAGATAGTTGTTTAAATGGTTAATCGCGTGCGAATACGCGTCAAAAAGTTTGCTGTGCGCGCCCGCCCTGCGAGACATTTAAAAATCTATTTGTCGTATAACTTAATAAAAATGATATCTGATTTGAATTTTATTTACATCTCCTGTTGCTCGCCGCCGACGCGCGGCCGCAAGACATTCAATAAAAATGTAAATGTGCGAAATGTCGCAACAATAACACCACCACCACCACCGCCCCCGTGCCGCGTCGTATTTTTAATTAAAGCGCCGAGATAAGTCTGGGCGGGGGGGTACCCGGCGTGTTATTGAAATAGTTTGCACTGAAACTGAACATCGCTCGCATACCGGGTGGAAAAATGCGTGCAAAAAGCGCGCCCCGTGCAGTTGCAATAGTTTGCATGCCTGCAGCATCGCAGAAAAATTATAAAATAATGCGCGCAACGCGCTTTGATTGCGCGCCGCCGTCACGTTTTCAATTTGAGCCTGAAAAACTTAATGCGATTATAATTAGATCGAACTGGTTTACATTTAATGATGAAAAATGCATAAATTGCTTTTTTTTTTCTTTAAAAAGTCGCCATTTTTATTCCATCAGTCATCAATCAGTCATGGCTCAGTCATAAATATTTTATAATTTCATCGTGTAGCAAACTGTGGGTTAGAATATAGGTTTCATGCTTTCAAATACCATGCCAATTCTTTGTGTGTCTAAAATATATTGCGCTTCTTGCGGACTTTTAATGAAAATTTATATATCAAATGAAAAAGAAAAGCTTGAAAGAAACTGTGCGCTATGTTGAAAAACTATAAAAATGTGTTATAATTATTACTTTGCACTTTGCAGTTTGCAGGAATATTTTTGCCAAAGTTTATAATAAACAAGAAGACATTTCTTTTAAATATGACAAAAAAGTTTTGTAAAGTCATGTTGTTAAACAATGAAGGAATGTCTATGATGTAAAACAAAGTTAATTATTCTCTAAGTAATTTTTTTCTAACTTTAGGATTGGCTTACAAAACTTTCTGTTGCATTGATATTGCAAATATTTTAAAACATTTTTACTTTTTTCTAAAACATATGCAAAAGTTACATTTTCATGTGTCAAATTTTGTTTAAAATGAACTAAATTGTCTATTTTCCATTTGTTTTACATTTTTTTATCATATGTTGAACAGAAGTTTTCTATTTTAAATGTGTCATGCCTTAAAACCTAATTTTTCTCCAACTTTTTGATCCTTTTTTTGGCAGAAAATATTTCTTTTGCATTGATATTGTAAATATTTCCAAACATTTTTTTTCTAAGAAATATACAAAATTGACATTTTCATGTGTCAAATTGTGTTTTAAATGAACTAAAATATCTATTTTGTTTACTAGCATAGTCTATTTATTGTTTTCATAGTTTACCGCAGTCAAAGAATATCTATATGTTTGACAATATTTCATCACATGTTGAGTAGAAATTTCTTATTCTAAATGAATCATATCTCAAAACTTAATTTTCTTAAATTTCTTCGTTTCTTTTTTGGCAAAAAAATAAATATAGTATCTACAATTAAATAAATGAGAAACATGGAAGCTTATTGCTTGAAGTGACGAGGATATAAATCGAATTTACATTTTTAGTGTAGGGGGACCAACTATCTACTTGTTTGGAAAAGTGGATTGATTGCTTCAGTCATTGTGCATCAGTCAAAGTACTTCCATTAGTTTTGTAGTTTTTCATTATGTGCAGAGTAGAATATTACCACTTTAAACGATTCATGTCTCAAAACTTGGCTTTCTTACCAAATTTTTTATTTTTCATTCTTTTACCAGAAATAATAATTAAATATTGCAAATATGCCTTATAATAAAGTTTCTTGCGTTGAAATTTTAAAAAATTTTAGAATTTGGGCAAACAACTACTTAAAAAAACAGGATATTTTTAATATTTTATGAGAATTAATATAAAAAAAAAGAATAATTTGTTTATCAAATGTTACAAAAAAACAGGGCTTCGAATTATTATTTTTTTGTTCTGATTTTTGGTTTGCGTTCCGAATATTTTTTTGTTTTAGTTTCCTTCAAAAATAACGCTTTTCGGTTCACGTTTTTTTAATTTTTAACGGCCTTAGTCATACAATTGTTAAAATCTTACAAAGTTTTTGGTTTTATTCATTGAAATTTAGCTGAATATTCAAATACGTTTTATTCTTTAATTTGATAATAGTGCTTCAAATGCATACTATTCAAAACAATCAATTGGTCGGCTCTTTGTTCAACTGATAATCCCAATTTGTACATATTTTGTTAATTTGATTAATTCCAACGTTATTTAAATGCCAATAAGTTCAAAAAGGCACAAAAAAACCTTTAAATTATTTTGGGTTTTGTTTCAGCCAAAATAACATTTATTTTCAATTTTATTTCATCTTATAGATAAATTTCTTAATATTACGGATATTATTTAGATTTTTCCAAAATAACATTTTTACAAGTTTTCCTAAGAATAAATAGAATTTACATTTTTTTATGGAAAAATGTATTTATTGCTGTAGTCACTGCCCATTCGTCAAAGAACTTTTATTAGTTTGCAGACTTTTATATCAGGCGTTGAGTAGAATTATGCTTCTTTAATCGAGTTATGCCTTAAAATTTACCTTTATAGTCCATTTTTACATTTACAATCGATCGAAGATGCTTGCTTGGAATGATGAAAATAATACCATACAATTAAAAATTCTATTTCTATATTTATTGAAGAAAATGTGTGCTATGAATAAAAAAATGCAGCAATTTGAGCCTGAAGCGCTCCAAATCGATGCAATTTGTTGTTTGTGGATGTTAAATGCTATGCGTAGCTTTTTTTTTATACATTTTCCAGTCATCTCCAAGTGAAAAAAATCGATACGATTTAATACCCGCACCACCGTTTACACTATATATGAACAGCAAATGCATTTATTTTAAATGTTGCAACAAATGCGCTTTGATTCGAAGCACCCTTGCAGCATTTAATCATTTCTTCATAATTCACAGTCATGTCCAACTGTTGCCACTACGATTCCTGCACCTTTCTCTCCCTATACACCCTTTTTTATCGGCCTTCGTCCCTCTTCCCCTCGCGCGCGCTATATATTTTTTCGGTGCGCATTTCCTCCCGATGCACACGAACAAACCCGCCGAAACGCAATTAATTGTATTTCCAGCGCGAAACAATGCACGCCGGCTCTCTCATCTGCCGGGCGGCGATGAAAAATTAACATGCACGCAACAAAAAAAACCGCGAGCGTCGAACGACAAGAGAGCAAAAAAACGCGCTTTTCATTATTATTATCATCAGCGGCATCATCATCATCATCATGTACGTACGCCTGTTTTATTCAATGCGAGAGCGAAAAAACTCAATTACAATATAAACTCGAGTACATGACAAGTGATAAGCGCAAATTTGTTTCATATTATTGTTTTGTGCAGTCGCGCAAACAACAAAAAGCGACGGCTTGTGTGTGAGTGTGTATATGTGCGTATGCGAAATATCTTTTTGTGTTGCGAGCTCTATACATACACATACACATACGCATACACACAAAAATAATTATTATTAATTTGTTTCGCCGGCTGGTTTATTTATTTTTATTGCGTGCGCACTCGCACTCGCAATATTTTCATATTTTACGATTATGATTATTACAACTCTTCTTCTTCTTATTTTGTTGCAGGTAAGGAACTCCATTAAGTCATGAAATATATCTTCCTTTATTCGTGACAGGTAAATTTATAATATATGCTAGCTGTACGTACGGTGTACGGTGTGCTGCGAAGAAAAACGCGCACACTGCAACTTAAATACATTTAACACATCGCCAATTAATTTCAAAAATCAATGTGGTGCTGCAAATATGTGTGGAATTTTTGTTGCTAGATGGCGTTTTTTGATAATCCTTTTTTCGTTTTTTCACTATTAATATTATTTTTCAATTTATTCGAAAGTGTATAGCCTTGAAATTTTCAAAATGTCTCTTGAAATTTTTATAATATTGTTTGCCAGCCAAAGCACAATTTTTATATTACCTTTTCGATCATTCGTCCAACCTCTACACTTCAATGAATATTACAATTAGGGGGGAGCGACGGAATTCCGTTCCCCTAAGAATAATTGGTAATTGTTCTTAAATTAATTTACATGAAAGAGCAACTAATATACTATCTAAATGAATATAATTTTTTTTCGAATTAATTAATTTATTTTAAAAAAATCAAAAAAATCGCACAAATCATAAGGGGGTAATAGCAAAATTGGTAGGGTAATTGCTCTCTAACAAATAAAATAGGTAAAAAAGCTACTTATTGCAAATTTATCATTAAATATACAAAAATCACATTTGTAATTACACGGGTTGTCCTGTAAACTGCATTCAGTATGGACTATCCTGAACATAATTCTCATCTAAACCATCATTCGTTGCCTTTTCCAAATTCATGTCAAATTAAGCTAGGAACTTCATTACCCAGTTGAACAAATTTTATTTCAAGAAGATGTGAAGGGCAATCTAGTGCAATCTATATCTAAAAATATTCAGCAATGCAAAAAAGAATGTCTCTTTGTATACATATTATCAGATCCAGAAATAATTATTATACATATATAGAAATAATTTGGATTCAATTGTTATGCACATTTCAGTTACAACAGAAAATACGACATATTATATGTAAGGGCTGCTAATTTATTTGTTGTAGAACTTTCATCATTTTGCATTATGTTAGCTTATGCAATGTTTTCGAGGTATTGATGCATTGGTCTGATCTCTACACTTAATAATTTTTAAGATAGACCAGATTGCGACACTACTGGGTGGTCGCCATTACCCAACTTTTCCCTATTATCATTTTTCAATTTATTCCAAAGTGTGAAACCGTGAAATTTTCAAAATAGTTATATCCTCTCGATATTTTTCTACAATAGCTTGCCAGCAAAAGCACAATTTTTATGCTAGTTTTACGATCATTCGTCTAAAAAGGATATCTTTCTTTATTTTTAGTAGCGTTTTATGCAAAAAGCATTGAAATTTTGTAACTTTTTCATACCTTTTAAAGCAATTTCTAATTTAAAATTATTTAATTTGTTCTACATAATCCAAACAACTTAAATATTAGCTGAAACAACCGTATTTACGATAGATGTTGCCAGTCGCGTGCTCATCGACCTTTTCCTTTCCGTTTTTTTCGAACAATAATCGTCCTTTACTCGTGACAGGTAAATTTATAACATAGATAGGTAGGTAACTGCTCCCTATTTAACGACCGTGTTTGGTTTCGAGAATGCGTTCTTTAAACGAATCAGTCGCTAAACGAATGATAAATGTTGTCACGAAAATATTAAAATGAATTTCTACACCATTATTTTTCGGATAATTTTATAATGATATAATTATATATAGTATATAATGGAGGGCCGTAGGATCATGAAGTCAATATGCGCGTTTGATTTCACATTAGGCGAGTCAGTCGCTAAACGAGTAGTGAAATTTGCCCAGAAAATGCTTTACTCAATTTCAATGCTAAGTATTGTACATAATACACATTCTAAACAGCAATGAAAGATTGTAGCACAGAGAGGTCAGTATATGAATTTCATTTTTAAAACGTGTTCTTTAACGAAACGGTCGCTAAACGAATTACAAATTGCATTCAGTAAATTCCTGGAATTGTTTTATGCATTTTTTGGGATTGTTTTCTCTTAAATTAACCGTAAAGTGACAAAAAGTGCGAAAAATACAAAAATAATAAAAAACATGACAAAAAGGCTGAAAAATGCCAAAAATATTGATAAAAAGTATGAAAAAGACGAAAAATCACAAAAAAATGAAAAACACAAAATATGGATGAAATGGAACAAAAAATGGAAATGAAATTCAAAAAGAGAAAAGAACACAGATTATGAATAGAAGAGTATTTATGTAAAACACCAAAACTTTTAGAGATAAAAATTAGAGAAGAGTTGTACTATTGTATTAAGAAATCAGCATATGAATTTAGTTCTGACAATGCGTTCGTTAAGCGAATCTGTCGCTAAATACCCAAGTGTTGTTTTACCTAATAAGTTTCAACACGGAAATGTGGCAATAAATTCCATCATCATCATCATCTTCACACTAATTTTGTAATAATGTAAAAAGCGAGGAGGAATGGTTGGTGTTGTAGCATCGAGTAGTAGACGGGTATATACGTATTAGTCGTTAGGTAAAGAGTACTTGGATGCAGCAAATTACATCTTAGCTAGATAAAAAATAGCTGAAACATCATCTTTGCGAACACTCACGCTGTTGTTTTTTTATTTTCTCTCTTGTACTGACTATTGTCTGAAGTAAATTTAAAATATGTGCTGCTAATTAGTTGAACAGGTTATTGTTTGATCATAAGTGTGATGGCATAGGGTAACAACCCCCAGCACCGACATAAATTTTAATATTAAGAACAACGGAATATCTTAGAAGATTAGGTATATTATTATAAATAGTTTCATTTAACTACTTTAGTGTTTCCATCAAAGAAATTCACTATAAAATGGAAAAAATTGTTATCGTGTAGTAAGTTTTATCATTATAAATATTTCCTTTAGTCTAATATGTTCAAATTTAATTAATACCATGCAGACGACTTATAGTTTGTTTTCTAAAGTCCATTGTTAGTTCGGATATTTTAACTGTTCATTCACTGGGTTATATGTCCACTTTATGTTTAAATATTTAAAAATATTTAATGTGTCATAATAAGAAAATCATGTTTTATAACAAAAAACAAAAATTTGCGAGGATTGGACAAATTTTTAATTTAAAAATCTTGCTAAAAATACAATTTTATGTACGAAAATTCTCAAGTCTAGTTGGAGATTGTTCATTCACTGGGCAGTTTGGAAGTTGTTTTCGTGTTTTGATCGCATACACTATATGCTAACTATGCCAGTAATGCAGTGTACAACAAAAAAGGCGCAAATTACAACTTAAATAAATTACACTCATAGCCAACATCAATTTTTGTCGGAAGGTGTCGGTACCTACTAGCGTTGATCGACTTTTCCTCGCCACTTTTTTTTCGGTGGTAATAATAATCGGCGAGCGGAAACTTTGCACGTATATGGTAAGCGATGCACGTTTCACGCCCGCCGTGAAAACGGCGGGGTTGTAATTAGTAAAATTGCAAGATTGATGATGGCAGCGTAGGTTTCCATCGGCGCTGTGTAATAATTACCCGGCTTTTTTGCACTAGCAACCGCGCCACCCCCCGTTTTCTCTTCCCCCTCTGTCTAAAAATTCAGTTTATGTTAATATAATAGTTAAGTGGATGCGCAAGTAATCTTGTTTTGTAAACTAAAACTCTTCGAGCGCGTCCCGACAACAAACTAATCGAGCATTAAAACACGACAACACGAAACTTATATATGAATGCGTTGTGAAACTTTAAAATGAAATAGTTTGCGCTAAAACTGCTAAGTTTTAATGCGATTTTAAATTGTGAATTAATTTCGCCGTTGCAACAACAATACTGTTTGTTGTTTCATTACCCTATTTTTGCTAAATAAGATGTGAATCAATAAGTTGGCGCGTTTGTGTTTCGCTGTGATTTATAATGCACGGCGGCGGTTTTAGGTACAAGCTTGCCGCCAAACCAGGATGTCGGCGTGGCTTAGCGCTGGCGACCGGGCGAAAGCCGCATCTGTCAACAGCGGCCTGCTTGGATTATGACGCGCGACAAAACGCCTGATCCTTGTATATACCGGGTGGTCCATTTAACTTGAGACAAGAAAACGTTTCCAATAAAAGTTGCTTAAAATGAAGTGGAAATTCCGATGGTACTAATCATTTTTGACCATGATTGCAACTTCATGGTTATTTTGATATCTACTTTGTTTTTTCAAATGGGAACCCCCATTTTTTTGTTCAGAATCTTAATCTAGTTAAAAAAGAGGCAACTTTTATTAAAATTGTTTTTTAATTCGATGTCAATTTTGGAAGATACTTAAAGAAAGCTGCGGCCATGGTCAAAAATGATTAGTATCATTAGATTTGCTCTTTCATTATTTTATTCGAAACATTTTCTTCTAAAATGCACCGTTTCTCCGTTAGTCGCCGGTCTCAAGTTAAATGGACCACCCTGTATAGTGTAAAAATGATAACCGCTTACACGAGCTAAGTTAAACTTAAATTAAATTTTACATGAAATGATGGAAAATGTACGAGAGTGGGATGAAATGTTTGTGGCTTTCCGCGTTTATGGGAATTTTGTACCAGAAATTATTAATTTATTTTAGGTATACTACAATAATTTTTGTGGCTGTTAAAAAGAAAGTATTTTTTTGCTTAATGTTGTTATAATTTCGTTAAGATTTTGAAGTAGGTATACATCAAAGAGAGTTTCAGAAGTATGTTTCAGCAAAGTATACTTCAAATTTTATTATTTTTCATTGCTAAAGCAGCTTGGGCGGCTGGTGCATTGTGATGGCTAAAGAAGTTTTTTGTGTTTTTTAATATCTTTTGATTTTTTTATCAAACTGGTCAAGAATGTATGGCTAACATGTTTCATTATCTATCAAATAATTAGTAGATTTTTTATTTGTAGAAACGAAAACATCAGAGATGAAAGAAAATTTTGAACAGAATAATGAAAAATGTTTGATTTGGTTTTGTATATAATATTTAGATTTATTACATCAGTCATTAATCAGTTATTACTCACACACTCAGTTATCCACAGTTTTTGTGATGGATTAAGTAATTATTTGCAGTTTTGAGATTGGTATTTGAATTGTTGATTTTTTCGACAAATTTCTCACAATATATTGCTTGATTTTTCGTATATATTCTGAAAAATACTACTTGAATCAATTGCTACTTACGTGCAAGTCATGACTGAGCTATAAAATAAAATTTTATTTTAGAAAATCGCATAGCTAATTCGGTATTTGGCGATTTAGTCATGAGTCAGTTAATTTTAATCATAGATTATCTTGTATTTCTAGGTTATATGAAAAATTTATAATGTGACAAATTGAATGCGCCGGGAATATTGTTATATGTACCTATGTGTATAGCGCTTGGTAATTTACATTTTCTTAAAAATAATATTTCACTAAGAAATTGCACATCAGTCATTGCCCAGTTTTAAAAATGCAACCACTCTTTGCTTATGACTGTCTCGAATTTAGCAATTTATTACTATCTTCTTTTTATTTTATTAAAAACATTTACAGTCATTATACAGGTGTCGGTTAGGCATAACAAACTTCTAATTTTGTTTTTGTTGGAAACAATTTGAATTTTTCGTGGCTTAAGCGCGGCGTATTATAATAATTAGGGAGCCCAACGGACTTTTCACGTTTTCAATTTGCATCTGAAAAATTTGATTCAATTATAATTAGGTACGCATGTTATCATGAAAAATGTAAATGTTGTTTGGTAATTTACATTTTTTTATGCAAAGTTTCGCTTCGCATTTTACAATTTGTGTTAAGAAAATTCGCATCAGTCATCTACCAGTCACGAATCAGTCAGAAAAATGTGTAAATTTTATCGTCTAAATAAGTGGAATAAAACTATTTTAAGCATAATAAATGCACAATATTTATCTAGGTTTCACGTATTTTACTTTTAATCTTTGATTTTTGAATTCAAAATAATCTAATTCATATCATATAGTAACAAAGAAAGCAACTATGTGTAGAATAATGTACGATTTTGAGATATGCCTAATTCACAAATGTTAATGTATTAAGCATTGCAAAATCGAAAAAGCTGCTTTAATTGTTTGATATTTACAAATTTCTAAATGTATTTTAATATACCTGCTATATTTTGAGGTGTAGGTACCTAAGTTGAGAGAAAACATGACTTCCTATTGAAATCAGAGGTTATTTAAGGATTCAGTCTACCCAAAAATATATAGATTGTATGGAATGAACACAACAAGTTCGACATTTTCAAATCTGTGTTATCTGATTGATGATCATCTTTTTTCTGCAAAAAATCAATTTTATAGCAGTCATGATTTTAATTTAATATTAAAAACTATGTAATTTAACACCATTGAACTAAACCTTGCACCAATGAAGAAGTTGCTTTAATTGTTTAGTAGATATTTGCAAATTTCTAAGTGTATTTTCATATATTTTGAAGTATAGGTACCTAAGTTGAGAGAAAATATGACTTTCTATTGAAAGCAGAGATTATTTAAGGATTTAGTCTACCCACAAACATATAGATTATATGGAATATTCTTAACAAGTTCGACATTTCCATACCTGTATTATCTGTTGGATGAGCAACTTTCAATTCTTCCAAAAAAATCAATCTTACAGCAGTCACATTTTAATTTAATATTGAAAACTATGAAATTTAATGTTAATCCATTAATATTTGGGCAAATGAAGAAGTTGTTTTGTTGTTTAGTAGATATCTGCAAATTTCTTAGTGTATTTTAATAAATTTTGAGGCATAGGTACCTAAGTTGAGAGAAAACATTACTTCCTTTGTCATCTTATTGATAAGCAACTTTCAATCTCTACACAAATACCATTTTTGATGTTACTATTGCAGCAGTAATTAAATATTGAAAGCTATGAAATTTAATGTAGCACATACCAATTATTGCGCATTTATTCACCCGCATTAGAACGCGCGACAAAACGCGCAAATCGCTGCATATCGATTCCCACTCACTCGCTTATTTTTCTTGCCTTCGTGTATATAATTTCGTGCGACTGCAAACTTTTCGCTTCACAGTCGAGAAACTTTTGTTCATTGTGCGAAATCTCGCCGGATTTCATTTAATATAAACTCGCACATAAACAAACGTTTTGCTTACTTTAAATATGCAACGTCGAAACTTTTTCCAGACCCGCCCTCCTCACTCCCTTTGCACACGCCAAACTTGCCAACAACGATGTTGTTGTTGTAGCTGTAGTAGCTCGTCGCTAATCCATCGCATCACGTGCGCGCCGAGAAGAAGAAGAAAAAAATGCGTGCGAATTCGATCGGAGGGCCCGGCCGAGCCGATCATTTATTACGATAACGACCTTTCAGCCGGCCGGTGTTGTACGGCATCCGTCTTGCGCGCGCCAAAGATAATAATGTAAACGCGCTTAATGCGCAGATAAACGAGCCGGCTAATTCCCCATCGTGGGGGGATGCGATTTTCAATGAGAGCGTGAGCGTATGCTACATGCATGGCGCGCGCGTAACTTTCCCAGACGCTAATTTCAATTAATTGTCGAATGATAATTTTTGCGACCAAATCCGCTTTGCGCCCGGGCGGGAGAGAAACTTTCCGCATGCACATTGAGCGGCGGAGCAACTTTCGCAATCTAATCGCGACGATAATACGATTTGCGTAACGAGCGCAATTTTTACATGAATGATATAAATTCAACGTTGAATGCTTGACGTGAATGAGATACGCGCGTTCGTATAATATAAAATATACATATTTCTGCATTTCGCTCACTCGCTTTATTTAAATTCAAATGCATATATATGAGAAACTCCCTGCTAAGTGACTGACTGACTGACTTGACAATGATGTGGGCGGGCGCGCTGGAAATATTGTTGTTGTTGTGCTGTTGTTGTTGTTGTTGATATCATCTTTTACATAATAGACTTTGATAATAGTTTTTATTTATATGCATACATCATATATTTATTTGAATGATTTGCGAAACGCCAATTTTATTCAAACGCGTTCAAACGTAGCCACAATTAAGCGGCCAGCGCAAACATGTTTTAATTAAATGCGTTTCTGCACCGAGTTAGTTTGCAGCTTTTGTTGATTTACAATGGCAAATTTAATTGAGTAGTTAAACATTGTAAAAGTTACAACAAACTGATATAAATTAAAATACACAATCATTTTATTGTTTTATTTTGTCATTTACCTTTGTGGTTGTTGTGTTTGTATGGTTGTTGGCTCTAAGAATAGCCACGGCATACAATGAAAAAGTTAACATTAATTGAACATTTTAAATTAGTTTTAAATTTAATCGAGAAATTGAGCAGGAATTCGGGGCACATTGTGAACATTGGTTTTGTGTTTTAACGTAATTTCATTTGAGCTTGATTTTAGAATTTTTAAACAGTTTATAATAAAGATTTTGATTCACCAAGAGACACCAATGTATATCATTTCATCTTATCATATCATTTATTCTTTAAGTAACAAATATTTTCTAAAAAAAAACAGAAAAAATAAAAAATTGTAAAATGTTTTTTCTCATTTGAGTTTTGTACATATATTTTGCACCAATTTTAACAATCTTTAGAAGTCCATCTGAAAGAGGGTTTGATTACGCATTTAAAAAACAGACTGAACGTGTTGAATTTTCTATTGTATTAGGTTTCTATAAAAAAATGAGATTAATAAGAAAATAAGAAACCATAAATCTTTTAATAGTTTTAATGCGATTTGTTTCTCTTATTTTTATAGACACTAAATGAAAATTTTAATTAAAGTAATCCGATTAATTTAAGAAATAAAAAATCTGCATACAATTTTCTTTACGTTTATTTACCTCGCCTTCCAACTGACTTACCCACTAAACGAACAGTTCTCCCCTACGAGTAACGATTTTTTGTATTTGAAAAATTTTCTCGATTGTGCAGTGTGAGTTTGTGGACATATTATCTGAATTTGATTGAGAGATTGAATATTAATTCATTCTAATATGATTTCTGTACCAAATTGCATCTATTTAGTATTTAATCTTCTTATTTTAATTTCCGTGTATTTTCTGATGAAAATCCGAAGTATATAAAACTATAATAATAATAAATTTATTATTTATAATTTGTGGTTTAACCAAGAGTTCCATAAGAATGGTTAAACATTGTAAAAGTTTAGCAGAAACTGAGCATCACGAAATTATTACAAAAAAAATGGAGAAATATGTTGAATATAGCTTTGCGTTTTAACGCAATTTTATTTAAACATGATTTTAGCATGATTTTTTCTATTTTCTTTACAATAAATTCAAATGTTGGAGTTTGTTTAAGTGAGAGTTACTCGATGCAATTAAAGATGCGGGAAAAATATTTAATAACAGGTCGAACATGGCAAAAATGCTGTAAAATTTACTAAAAATAAGAAAATTCTGTTTTTTTCAAGAATTGCTTTCCTCTTTCATTTTTGTTGACACTAGATGGAAAGTTTAATGTAAATCTTGAATACACACTATTGTAAGAAAATTTTTGCGACAATTTTAGCGACTCCATTCTTTTGTGACTAATAACTTTTTATAAACAAATTTGTAACGCGCTTGTCGCTTTTGTTAATTTGCAATGTACAAGCTAATTGAGTAGCTAAACATTGTGAAAGTTACAACAAATTGCTAAAAATTAAAACACAACACAATTGTTTGTTTTATTGAACATGTGTGCCTTTGAGGCTATATGTTTCAAATTG
>JARJDW010007295.1:0-16775 GCA_030264715.1 Adinopsis sp. GC000173 | reverse complement strand
TATGGAATTTTAACGATTTTTAGGTTAAGTTCGCACCGTTATAAAAATTTCGATTTTTGTTAATCTCGGTAATACTACATGCGGGAATTAAAGAAATCATATGAAATGTTTGATAGATAAATGATCGATTTGCTGAAGTTTCAAGGAATTGCTTGTGTTTTATTGTTTACTAATACTATTCAATGCTATTTGTTTTATTGACAGGAATTTATTACCTTAGAATTTCATTTAATTTTAATATAAACTATAAGTTATAATTTGGAAGAAACAACTAAGGATTTTTGGTTCATAAGATCGCGTTGACACTTTATCATAACAAACATAACCTAACAACGATTGCAAATCCATATTTTTATGCTGTCATTGACGAAATAGGAACATTTTAAATTATATTGGTGAAACTGAATAGCATTACATAAATTAACTAAATGACGTTTATTTCCAATTCCAATATTTTATAGGTTATGTTCGTTGTAATAAAATGATCCGTTAGAGGTAACTGATAAGTTCTCTGTTCGGTAAACTTTAGTGATGAGAACACGGGCGTAAGTCGCACGGATTTAATTATTGATATTTATTAATTCTACGCACAATGCATTTGTATTGTAAACACGGCCTATTTCAATTTTCAATAAATAAACACATGTATGCATTCACTAACCAACTCTCATTTACAGACAGCTTCAGTATGGCTTCTCTTATATTATAGGTAAGTGATAGATTAGCAATAAATGACAAAGTACTTAATGGAACATTTGCCGTGCAAGAAATAAATAAAAAAATCGCCATACTATTAAATCATCATTATTTTATGGGCGATTCTAGAAATTGATGATTTGAAAAAGTTGTTTCTGACTTTTGCGCTGCGTATGTATGTATGTGTGTACGTCTACGTACTATATATATATATATAAGAACTTATCGTAAAATTTAATGTGCCATCAACAGCTGCTATAAAAATAATATCGCCCATGTAAAATAGTTTAGCACTTCTTATTAAATAAGCAAATAGTTTGCAATCTAATCGGATAACGATTTCAGCGATTTAATTAAAACCAAAAACAAAAAAATAAAACAACATTATTTACTGATGTAAAACAATAAAGATCGTAAAAGACTGTAAATTTAAAATTTAAAGTAAGCGTGCGGATCTTTACATTTTTAATTTTAACGTTTAATATTCAAATTAGATTTGCATTGTGAAGTAATAAAACCAATAAATCCGTGAAAAATATTTTGTTGAAATTTAAATTTATTTGTAATGCACAATTTAACATCTTTAGCATAAAAACCATTCAAGTTCAAACTTGGTAAATTGAATACAATATGCATACGATTATAAACATAATTCAATTTATTGAACATGCAATTAATGCATTGTGCAGCATTCAATTTATTATCTTCAAATTTAATTTTCACTTTAAAATTATATTTATAACTGTAAAGCTATATATTCTATTATAAAATGATAAATTATTTGTAAACGAAATTTATTATTTTCAATTTCGTTTCCACTGTGTTATAAAAATGTAGAACAAATATTTGAAATAAAAAATAAAAAAAAGCAGCGTAAAACAATTTATAAATGCCATAAAAATTATAGAAAGATGAATGTCGATAAAGTTTTTATATGTTGGGAAAACTATTTGCTCTCACCACACGTATGTAGAAAACCTGAAATAGAATAGATGGTCTAAAATAAAATCAGATTGCTTAGTCACATCCTTGACATCATAGAATGGACCCTCACTTTAGTAGTTTTCTATACTTTTGTTTTAGGCAAAGCATTTTGTCTTTGTTTTACCATTGTGCTGACAAAACTTATTTGTGTTGTTTAGAGAGAATGTATTCTACCAATATTGATTGAATAACAACACCAACAGTGTTTGCAGAAAAAAGAACAACAAAACAAAAACAAAACTCTATATTGCTTTGTAAACGTTCACAAATCAAAAATTACATTTCATTTAAATTTTTATACAAATTGTTTTTGTTTTCACGAATATGTGTGTGTGTAGTATGTGTGTGCGCCGCCGCCGCTTTTTACGCAACAACTTTTTTGCACCTAAATAATTTAACAACATTTTTTTTTCTACACCAGCAGAAAATTCAACGTGTAATTTATCATTATATTTATTCTGGTGTGCGTAAAACCACGCCTATGATCCTCCAAATGAAGTTTATAATTAATGATTAAATGTATCATCAAGAAAATGATAATAAAAAAATGTAAATTATTGTTTGTTTGAATAAACATTCCAGCAGCCAGTGCGAATGAAAGCAGGGAAAAAAATCGCCATTGCATAAATAACCAAGAGAAAATTGTTTTAATTGATTTTTGTTTGAATGTGGTTGAATGTTGAACGACACATTTCCTAATCCAATTTCGCTTTCTATTAGAAATATACACGTAGATGCATACAGCTATGTTACGAGTTCTAGCTAGCTAGTCTTTAAACATTATCCATGTAGAAAATTGACGTTTTTTCTTTAATAACAATTTTGAAAGGTTGGCATGTGGTGTGTAACGAAAGTAAAGAAAATGATACATGACGTAAATCCACACATACATTACGCTTTCATTGCATGAATAATTAATGTAATTATGATTTGAGATTACAGCGCTGCTCTCTTATATGTATTTTACTTTAATAATTAATAAAGTCGTCGTCTGCAAGATTTTCTAAATTAAACAAACATTCGAATTCTGGCTGCAGGGTGCGTTTTTATTAATTCAGGATAATGGAAATTCAAGCACGGTTTTCTACACTCACTACTTTTTATTAAAATTAGATAATAAATTACTGAAAAAACATGCTTCTACTTACATTTATATTTAAGTAAAAAAAACCGAACGTTTCTCATCTAGGGTGCATGCTTTAATCTAATTTTAATACAATTGAGAATTTAATTAATGCGTTACGTTGATTTAAAAAAAATATTATTATATTAACAAGCTGTCTATCTTTCTGTCTAACGCTTTATGGGTAATGGGGACCGCCGGGTAATGCCGCTACCTGGTTTATCTTAAAAATTATTAGATTTAAAGATCAGAAAAACGCATCAGTACCTTGCAAACATAATGCAAAATGACGACAGTTCTTTAACAAATAAATTAGCATCCCTTGCATATAATATTTCGTGTTTTAGGTTATAAATGGGTATCAAAATTGAAGCCAAATTATTTCTCTATATAATAATTATTTGTTGATCTTATAACATATATACAAAGCGGCATTCTGCTGTGCATTGCTGAATATTTTAAGATATAGTTTGCACTTGCTTGCCCTTCACATCTTTTTGTAATAAAATTTGTCCAACGGGGTAATGACGTTCCTAGCTTAATTTGTCATGAATTTAGAAAAGGCAATGAATGATGGTTTAGATGCGAATTATGTTCGAGATGGTCCATACGGAATGCAGTTTACAGGACATCCTTGATAACTACAAATGTGATTTTTGTATATTTAACGACAAGTTTACAATATGTAGTTTTTTTACTTATTTTATTTATTAGAGCGCAATTACCCTACCACTTTCGCCATTACCCTTTCATGATTTTTGCGCTTTTTTAAATTTTTTAATACTGAATTACGTTATTTGGGAAATTTTATTTATTTGTTTAGATAATAAATTAGTTGCTCTTTCATATACATTAGTTGCAATTTATTCGTTATTTCTTATTTAAGAACAATTACCAATTATTTTTAGGGGTGCGGGATTCCCCCACTTTCTCCTAATTCAATGATTCTCGTTACATAAAAATGTTATTATGTTATCTACCTGCCTAGCACTTTATATAAAGCAACATTGATATCAGCATAAAGATTTATCAAATGCGAGTATACTACACACAAAAACATTTCAAATGAGGCATACATAAACGGACAACTTTTTTACTGGGAGAGAGAATAGATAAAAAATTATTTATATTATACATTCTGATTCTATTATTTATTGAATGAAAAGCTATCGAACAAGAAATAGGATAAATTCTTTTTAAAATGTGCATAAGCCCTAAAAATTATTATCGCTATACACATTTTCTAATCTTTAGAAATAACAACAAATCAAGCTTAAATGACTCAACCTTCAATAATAAAAGTGATATATTGCAAATAATACAAAAAAGTGTAAAATGTTGTTTATAAGTCAATAAAATAAATTTATGTAATCTAGTAATAATAATTACAATCTCGTATAGAAATACATATAACTAGCATTTTAAAGTCTGATATACAATATAAGGAAGTGTCGCTTAAACTGGACTTCCTAACCAAAAGTCCTCATAAATCAGAAAAAAATATATTTTAACATTATGACACAATTAGGAATATAGTAAACTCTATGTCTATTTATTGCAAACAAATAAATTAATCTGTACACATTTTCTCTTTATTGGCAAAATATCATATAAAAAATCTCAATCCGTTATATATCGGGACTACAAGTATTCCATATTGTACTAGATGCTAATCAAATCCGTTCTTATGCTAAATGAATTAATAAACAATATATTTTTCATTCTACACGGCCCGAAAATGTAATTTTTAGTGACATGAAAGTAAGTAAGAGTATTTGTTGGCACAAAGTAAGCAAAGTAACATTTTGTTGATTAGCCCAGAAAATTGTCACTTTAGTTGTCGCTAGATATTTTATGCTAAAATAATGATATCTCAGTGACTATACTTTTTGGATTTTTTCTGATAATCTGCTGCATATTTTTCATTAGTCTATTAATGTGGCCAATGTATCCATCGCTGCCATTTGATTTATGATTATATTAAATTAGAAACCATAAGCTACGTTTTAAACAACCGGTACGAGTTGAGCGACTTTCCGCTAGTGCTTTTAAAAAAATAAATTTCGTATTTAATATTAAAATAGGATTTTGTAAGCATTTTGTATGAAAGATGATGTAATATATTTAAATATGTAAAGTAGAACATAGAAATAATCTTGTTTTCAATGAATTTTCCATACATATTAGATTTGTAAATAATGACGTCTAGCCTAGTCAAATTGTCTCTAAAATGTGAAGGTAGAATGGAATACATCACATGTGTAATGGAAATAAATAACATTTAGAGCAAGTCTAAAGCATACATTGCATAATTTGGAATGCTTTCAGACATTTTTCAAATTTTTTGCATTACTTTTTATTAAAACTAGAGAGAAAAAAACGTAACGTATCATAAATTAGTATAAAAAATCTTTGCAGACTGGTATTTTTTTGTGTGAGAATAAAAATGTGATTTTTTATGAAGAATAAATAAGGGACTTTATCGGATTATTGAAACAAACCGTCAGCAGAATTTTTTTAAGGAAATGACTTTACATTGCGTAGGTCAACGGAGGAATGGCATATGATAGCAATAACTTCCTTTTGTTCACTGAATTGTAAAATATTTTTTACACGGGATATGTATAAAAAAAATTGCCGGCGTTTAGTATTTTTTATTCGCTTTCCTCTAGATTTGCACATATTAGAAAAATGTCAATTTTCATCACCAACTGTTTCCGTTTATTGCAATTTCACATTTTTTCTCCGCTTGTTAACGATAAAAAAGCACAATTTAATAAAACATAAATTAAATGCTAAAGAGAGATTTATTCTTCAACACTTTTTCTTTGTTTGCTTTTTATCATCATCTTTTTTTTGAGTGTTACTAAAATCCACATTCATGCAAACTGAATAAAACAGCAAGCAATTTAAACAGCGCTAGTGCAAAATAATGAAAGTAATATTGTCTGGTTGGTTTGGTGGTAATTTATATTATCCTAATGCAAAAAACTGCCCTGGCAATTTGTACTTTTTTGTCAGCGCTAAACAATAGTAAACAATAG
Organism: Adinopsis sp. GC000173; assembly: GCA_030264715.1. NCBI lineage: Eukaryota > Metazoa > Arthropoda > Insecta > Coleoptera > Staphylinidae > Adinopsis > Adinopsis sp. GC000173. Next base: position 10,928 of record JARJDW010007295.1, on the reverse strand, counting down.
CGCGAACACAAAAATTATTTTTTTCCAACTGACAATCTAAATTAGTTCGTTTCATACAGCAAATAGTAAACAATCATAAAAAGCAAATATCAATGTTTCATGTTTGAATTTTGTTTTAATAAATGTCATAATTTGCACTATTATTTCATTTAAATGCTTGGCAAATAAAAGTGCAAATAAATGAAATAAATTTGTTGTTAAAAACTATATTGTCTGCAATTTAAATGAAATTTTAAAATTATATAATATGGTATGTATGTGGACTATTGTTAGGTAATTACAAATAAAATTATATAAATCTTAAATTAATACAATGTGGCATAAAACACGTTTCTAATATATTGTTGAAATATTTTTTAATTGTCCAAAAACTGTTAAAGTGAAAGAAAATATTAATAAATACAGGTATTATATCCAATATCTGCTATAGTATTTTTAATGATATAAATTACATTTTAATTAAATATATTATATTTGTTATTACCAAAATATTAAATGTAACTGTATGTATAAATAGCCAATAACTTATACATACATCATGTACTAGAGTAATAATCTATATCAACACATACCACATGCCATCTCACATTTAATTATTGTGAAATTCATAAGTACTTTTCCAGATTTCTAAATTTTGTAAAATGCGTATATTTATAAATGATGAATAAATAATTTGCCAATGTTATCACAAAGCTAATGGACTTAGATTTTCAAGAATGTTGCTCATACAGGCACAACNGTGGAATTCATAAGTACTTTCCCAGATTTCTAAATTTTGTAAAATGCGTATATTTATAAATGATGAATAAATAATTTGCCAATGTTATCACAAAGCTAATGGACTTAGATTTTCAAGAATTTTGCTCATACAGGCGCAACTTAGAATCAATTATACTTTTTCTAACTTTTCTGACACCGCTTTCACCACCAATTTCATTTCATGTTGATACCACTATTATGTAGTTTAAATATTATGTTTCAAATGCAATATAATTTGAAAAATTATGATTGAAATCGAATTCATTAAACCTAGCCTGACCGTATCCTACTTTATCTTATTATCTTTTGTTCAGAAATTATTTAATTTAAACTGATAAATTTAATTACTTAATTAATAAATTATAGACAAAATGTTTCATGTTTAACCAAAACTATATTTTTCATGCACTTACTTAAAAAAATAGGCAATAAGAAATTATATTGCACTAATATTTACTTTAGTTGTTTTCCAATTAGTTGCGTGAGCCGAATTCTCATTTTACTATTCGATTAAATATAATATTATTCTAAAGCTTGATAATCTGTTTAAGATAATTAATATTTTAAAAGTTAAATTAAAGGTAAATAACTCTAAGAAAAGTATCTTTCATCGAATAAAATTGCAATTTGTTAAAGTAAACTCGAGTGATCAAAATTATAATGGTGCAGAATAGATTTTATTGATCAAAAACTTGATTAAATGAATGAATAGTAAAAATATAAATAGTATAAAGTGTTAATTTACACAATATTATAGAATATGTACTCAAATAATAATAATAAAATTAAATGAAAATTCCAAGCAGCAAGTTAAGCTACGAACAAAGGTAATCTTTTGAAAATTATCAAAGTCTCGACTTGTAAAGAGCGTCTACTTCTATAGAATACAGATATTATAATATAAGTTAAAACATAATTTATTTAAATAATTTGGCAAAGTTACACTTTATGCGACTTTTAGTTGCTGATTTTCCTTGAATATAAATTAGACTACAAATTAATTTTTTGTTTAAGTTTCTTACAAGCATTTTATAATTAATCAAAGTCATTGTACCTCTATTTTAACATACAAAAAAATTAAAATATCAGGTTCTGTCTATTTATAGTATGCAACAAAAACATTTTTCTCTTAATCTTTATTAATATTTATTTTACCCTATAGTGTTTACCCGTATTTAAGACCTCTTGCAAGCACAATTCCAATTTTTAAATATAGATTTTATATTTTTTTTTACTTTTGTGGGCTAATTTACATGTTTATTAAAAGTAATTTTATTAAAAATAATTGTTGCGCAATGATGATTGGTATTAACTGGTTTATTACCATTGTTTTATTTCTCAAACCGACAGCACTTTCTGGTAGACCTAATTTTTTATTTATTTTAAAAAGTTGAAATAAAAAAAGTCGAAATGTTTTCTTGGGGGTTAAAGTTTTGTTATAGTATCTGCAAGTAGCGTAAATAGGTACATTGTTATTTAAAACATAAATAACTTTTGTCAAGAATATAAATTTTTTGATCAAAGCCATTTTATAAAAGCAATAGAATATTTTAAGCGTAAAATTGATATCAGAGAAAAGGTTGCAATATCAGAAGTTTAGATTACAAGGCTCGTTTGAATTGTACAATAGTATATGGGTCGGTATATGGAACGTTATCTTCCACTCCAAACCTTAGCAGGAGGAATGAAAATGAAAGCGGCGGCGGCGTCTTCGCAGCAGCCCGACGACTAGTAGATATCTATGCTACGATACTTGTCACATGCAACAATGTAAATTATTTTTCCACTATAAAAAATTTTATGTAAAAATAAATCCATGCACGTGTGAAACGCAACATTAAAAACCGTTTTAGAATTGCTAATAAACCGTCTGCTACAATGTTACATAAAACATATTACACCCTTCAGTCTCTACGTTGTCATTTATTTCTTTATTGAGCGTATATTTTTTGCGACCATTGTGTAGATAAATTAAACATTTAATTTGTGATTTATAGAAAAAAAAAGGCGGCGAAGGTTTCAACATGTAAATCAATTAACAACCTATACACGTTTTTAAAGGTTTAGTTAAATGTTTTAATAGAATTTTGTTGGAGCGAATGTTTGAAGAGTTGGTCCAGTTTCAGGAGAGCGCGCGCGTTGCTGAATTTTCTGACGTCATCGCATCGTGTATCGACGTCATTGGGATAGGTCAAAATTTTACCCCCTTATATAGTACAAAAGCACGCTGGCACAGAATCCTGTATTCCGCACAGATGTGTACCATAATAGCTATTACATTTTTCCATATCTTACCATTCCCAACCTAACAAAAAATCCTTTTATTATTTTTCATTTAAATGCTTCATGGACGGGAACCGAAATCAATTCCTCTCCTGCAGTAAAAGCGGATTTGCGTTAAATATTCAATAAAAATAATAATAAAATCGAATTTTATATTCTAATTGATTGAGGCAATCAAATTTAGTTAACTGAGGCGAACGGAATTAATTTGAATTAATGCAGTTACGCTACAAGACAAGCGAGAAAAGAATACTACGAATGTACTACGCAATACTTTTACTAAGTATCTACTGCTACGAGGAGTAAAATACATTACTATATACCTAAAATGTGAAGATAATTAAATTGGTATAAATTAAATATCTTATTTAAAACATAAATAAACATAAAACTCTTATCATTTGTTTCTTATGTGACAAATAGTTTCAATTTGTAAAATCATCTTCGGTGTTTTATAATTTAAAGAGTAAAACGCTTATGCTTTAAATAAAGTTTTTAATGTTTAAAAATAAAAAACGCAACGTAAAATTGGCTAAAGAAAAGGTAAAATAAAGAATAAATAAAATTATTGTGGTAGGTAAATATTATTCAATGTTATTCTGCTGTATGCGAATTAATAGTAAATACTTATGTTTTAAAGAAGGTTTTTAATTTGTAACAATAAAAAACACACGTAAAATCGGCTGAAGAACAAGTAAAATAAAAAATAAATAAAATTATTGTTGCAGGCAAATATTATTCAATGAAGAGTAAAATACTTATGTTTTAAATAAGGTTTTTGATTTGTAACACATAAAATCATCGTAAAATTGGCTATAGGAAAAATGAATTTATTGTTGTGAGTAAATAGTATTCAATGGCATTTTTTGCACAATAATATATAGAAAATACGTATCTAATAAAATTAAAACAATTTGCACAATAGCGCGTTTTCCACAGCTCATAATAATTTGTTAAATTCGAATTAAACGTGACATGTAAACATCTATATATTAAAAATAAATAAAATTGTTGTTGTAGGCAAATATTATTCAATGCTATTCTAATGTGTATGAATGGAGAGTAAAATTCTTATGTTTTTAATAAGATTTTTATTTTGTAGCAATAAAAAACACAACAAAAAATTGGCTAAAGAAAAAATAAAATTACTACTGTGAGAAAATATTATTCGAAGACATTTTTGTCTACAATTATATATAGAAAGTATGTATCTAATAAAATTAAAACAATTTGCACAATAGCGCGTTTTCCACAGCTCATAATAATTTGTTAAATTCTAATTCAACGTGACATGTAAACATCTATATTTAACTCATAATTTTAGAAATAGATGAGAGTTAAAATAAAACACCTGCCGAGTTGAATATGTATATAGTATATGCGCTATATAGTAGAGTTTTGTCACTAAATATCTATTTTGTAATTTGATGATTTTTGTTGATATACCTTATATACAGCTGGAGTAAATGATAATGGTGATTGTTTTCAATGAAGAACAAAATTGAAAATATTTTTTGATACAAATTGCTTATGATGATTATTATACCTATAGTATATCTATGTAGTAATATAGTAAATTAAAATGATATTAAATGAATATTTTTGTTGTTGTTGTTGTTGTTACTGTTATGAAAGTTTATGTTATAGAAGAAGAAGAAGTAGAAGTGAAGGAATATACGCACACTCATACATAGATAGATACATACACAGAGAGAGAATAATTGATAGTGAGCGTTAATCCGTAATTAGGCGCGGCGATGTGGTGTGCAATGTACGTCGCGACGGATGGACCGACGCATGCCCGGCGCCGGGAGTAGCACCGTCCTTAGGACGCACAGTGTGCGATCGAGCAGCGCGGCGTTATCATGTCCTGCGAGCTCCGTAAAGACACTAGCAGCGTCGCAGAGGACGACGACGAGACGCCGGCCCGCACATGGGCTGAAGTGGCGCGACCCTCCTTTAATATTCTAAACTAGCTAGTGCAAAAAAACAAAAAAAAACAAAAAAGATTAAATCGATAATAAAATATAAATAAATATAAATTTAACTAACTGCATGAATAAAAAAAGCATTATTATATTTAATATATAAATATAAATAATAAATAAATAAAATGTTTGGTTTGATTTGGTACTTTCAGTTTCACATTTACATCGCCGACACACGGGCTGCTTCGGGTTAAACGGGTACTGTACATAACTAGTGTGACTTAGGGACCAAAACACGTGTATAAAAAAAGTATAAATGTTTTAATAAGTAATTTAACCAATTAAGCGCATCTCTTTTACCTCTTGAAATATGGCTTTGATGAATTTTACTGCTCATGCTGCGCTCTCCGTGGAGGACTTTGTCGATTTGCCAATTAATTGTACTAATTGTACTAATAGCACTGTGACTAGTGCACATTATCCAAGCGGTTACACCTTGCCTCAAATTGTTATCGCTTCAATTGTTGTCACCATACTTATGATCGTTGTGGTTGTCGGTAATATGCTGGTCATAATTGCGATCACAACGGAAAAAGCACTCAAAAATATACAAAATTGGTTCATAGCTTCGCTGGCCGTCGCTGATTTCTTTCTAGGCTTAATCATAATGCCATTCTCACTCGCTAACGAACTTATGGGGTATTGGATTTTTGGGGCATGGTGGTGTGACATTCATTCGGCGATGGATGTTCTACTCAGCACAGCAAGTATAATGAACTTGTGTCTAATATCGCTGGATAGATATTGGAGCATTACACAAGCTGTTGAATATTTGAAAAAGCGGACACCAGTGCGTGCCATTGTTATGATAACTGCTGTGTGGCTTCTTTCAGCGTTAATTTGCATTCCGCCGCTGTTAGGATGGAAAGTTGAGCAACCGACAGATGAACAGTACCCTACATGCCAGGTAAGTATTTAGATTAATCTATACCTTACATATCATCCTCTATGGGTGTTGTCTCCTCTATGCTATGTTGTTTATATACAAATTTAAGAACGTGATGAAATCCTGGAAGCTGTCCAGAAGAAATGCGCGCAAGTGAAAAAAGAACTTTTTTCTCGTTGCACAGCTGTCAAAGCATAATCAAAATATTTTTCCACTTAACGCTCCTATGACTAGTCAAAATAAATGAAAAATTTTTAGAAGGAAGCTGTAGCAGCAGCAGCAGCAGCATCTGAATACACATAGTTGCTTTTTCACATTTTTTTTCCATGCTAGAATAAAACAAAAAAGAAATGCTGCACAAAACAAAGCGCCCCTTTATACCTTACAGCATACATCAATCACAGAGAAAAAATTAAATCTACTCGTACGATGATTTTATGTTGCGCGTTTTTATAATTATCACGAATTCAAAATTTAAATAGGAAAAGAAGCGTTAGTCCCTCCGTATTTGTTTTGTTGTTCTGTTTCGAAAACAAAGGGAAAAAATAAAAGAAGAAAAAAAATGTAAATGAATTCTACGAGCACAAAAAACAAAAATTATTTGAAACATAGAATAGCTCTTTGCATCTTATATTTCTTTGTCAAATTTGTTTTGTATTTCAAATATTTATTGCTAACTTGAAGATGCTTTTAACCATGTGAATTGCATAACATTCAAAAGAAATGTTTCGTATTAAAACATTTTATTAAATGCGTTTTTTGGTATATGTTCATATAATGTACCTATTTATTCAAATGGATGATGTCGCCTTTAAAGTAAACTCTTTCTTAAATAATCTAGTTATATGAACAAGTAATCTTATGGTCAAAACATTTTTTAAACATATTTTCCTAAATTGAGTTTAGTACTCGCCACGAATTCCTTTTTTCACCTTTCATTGGCTGAAAACGAGTGCTTTAAAGTATTACTTTTAGTGTTAAAGACAAAAAAATGTCAGTCAGGGTCATATCTGATAAATATGGTAATCGTTATATAATATTGGCTAAGTATTAAACCAGAAATTCGCTTAAAATGAGAGCCTTATGAGAGGATGCCTTACCATGATGCAGAATCTGTGCATTCTCGTCTACAAAATTTGCTATTGTTTGTCGAATTTGCATTTTTAAACACCACATTATACTTAAATATCATTGTACATTTGATTTGATGTAGATATAGAACGCGCCTAAATGGCTTTTGCAATTACAACAAGATTAAACATAATTTTGATTCGATTTCAGATATTGTCACACAGCAGATAGTCGTTTTACAATTAGGAGAGATAAATGAAAAAAAAATGACCACCAATTAATGGCATAATGTGATTTGGGTTTAATGATAGACTTGTAATTATATTACTTCATGTGGTTTTTTCCTCTTAATGTGCTTCTTCCATAATTTAATATAAAATAATGAGTTAAAAGCATCTTGGAGAGTACGTTATAAATAAATCATAATTATAAGCACGACATTAAGGTGACAAAAGATGAAATAAATAACCACAATTATTTTAAGCCGTAACATTTATATAGGCGACGACGAGTATTTTTGCGAACGAAAATTCGTTCACAACACAAAAATGTATTATAGAAAAATATTTACACTTTTTGGTTTATAGAAATTGTTTTGAAAAGCATTGGTAAACAGAAAGTTTTTTTATTGCATTTTGATCGTTAACTTGTGCGCTGCTGCTGTTTTATTATGAAAATGTTGAAGAGCGAATGTCAGTTTGTTTATGATCATAAAAATATTTTTACTAGTTTTTAATGGAATGTAACAATAAAATGAGCAATTAGTAAGGAGGCACAAAATCGTAACGCTGGCTCTGATAGCTCTGAAAGCTCAAAAAGCGCGCTTGCGATCGTTTTCGTGCGCGCAAGGGCTTTTGTCTTTTCGAATATAAATGTGTTCAACAAGATAAGCGACTTTTCGACCTATCTTGAATAATTGGACATAAATGGACTAATGCTATATTAGAATTTTTGCGACGTTTGCACGCTCATCGCATCCATACTAGGTATATCATATATCTATTAATGTGTTTCTATATCGAAAACAATGTTTCGGAAAAATTATTTTATAATTTTCCGCACGTAATTTGCCGACAGGAAATTAGATTTACAAAACAAAACTTTATTATTGGATGGATTATGTTTTAAATCAACATTTAATGCCAATACCAACATACGTTATTTTCTGTTACATGTGTACTAATATAATTCGCCGCGCTGAAAGTGTTTTAGCGGAAAGAATATTTTTCATACATTTCATGTAGTTATAAATGTAATATGAACTATTTGATAAAATATTGTTTACATGCACACAACAGCATTTTAAATTACATTTTTCTGAAAATCTTTTGTTGTTGTTTCCTTAGGTTCCATAAATCATATTTATTTTTATATTGTTGAAATAAAGTTAATAAAAATTGGGTTTAAAAAATGCGATGTTATCAAACATATATATTTATAAAAATAGAACATACATATTTGGACGTATGTAATAAACTATATCTGCGAGAAAAAAATCGTTTTTTGTTTATATTTATGGCAAATCCAAATTGAAATCTTTTTAAAATTTATCGCTGTTTTTTTTTTTCGAAAAAAATGCATGTTAAACAAAAATAAACTATTATTACAATCATAAATTTTCATACAGACATCGGCTATTAATAATGTAGTTTCGCATAAATAAATGCATATTAAAATATATTTGTGTATAACTGAAAATGTTTTTCTAGTAGTTTCAAATGAAATTTTATTGTAAATTTTAAGGAAAGAAGAAAATATCATACAGGATTTAGCAATTATAAGATCGACACAAATTTTCATACAGATATCTCAATATGCAGTTCAAGTTCATGTTTTCCACCCTGAAACACGTCTTTTGTGTACCGAAAAGGGCTGAAAATATAGGTTTATAGTAAAAAGCACTTCTATCAAGGTATCAGTACAATTGTCAGCTTTAGAATGTCGTTGTGTCTCAATAGACGAGCTTGAAGTCAAAACCTTAATGTCACTTATATAGGGACAGTGGATTGCAATGAGTTATTATACCATTAATAATAATAATCTAATATGTTTTTGCTGTAGTAATGAAATTTTATTGCAAATATTAATAAAAGAAAAATATAATCATGCATTGTTTAGAAATTATAATATAGACTCCAATTTTCATACAAACATTTCCCTTTGCACTCAGAGTTCATGTTTTCAGGCCCGTTCAAAATGTATGTTTTTCTCCCTGAAACACACCTTTTGTATGCCAAAAAAGACTGAAAATATACGTTTCTAGTAAATGGCAACCCTATGAAGGTATATCAGTACAATTGTCAAACTTAGAATGTTGTTTCTCAATATACGAGCCTGAAGTCAACACTTGTATGTCGCCTATGTGGTGACAGTCGAGTACAAACGGTTGTTAGACTATTAATAATAATAATACTGTTTTGCAGTAGTTTTAAAATAAATTTTATGGTAAATTTTAAAGTAACAGCTAGATACGCGTAAAATGTATATAAAATCATTTTTATCTATTATCTATTATTAAAGATACAAAAGTTTTGCACTGAAAATGTTTTGGCAATTATTTATTATTTAGTAATTATAAAATAGACGCATGGTTAATAGATCCGATTAAAGTGTTTTTAGTGCTGCGAACGAGTTCTCTTTCCTCCTATGCTGCCTAGGAGCAGCTCTGAAAGCACAAATCCAACCGTCGAAGGAATGAGGGATGCTATCACATCGAAAGCAGACCTACTTTTTGCCCTCGCAGCATAAATAACTATTCAGATAGTTTCGACAAAAATCGTAAAATTTCTAGTCAAACTTTTTCGGCCTCGCCTATTAAATTTTAGTTAGTCAATTTGTTATTATTCACCCTAACAGTAATTGTTTTTACGATAATATCTGAAACAATAAATTAATAAAATTTATTTATTTTATGTATTGTAATAAAAGATAATTAAGCGTAATTAAGGTTAATTTTGCGTTGACCATTTTACATGGAATGCTGCATAAATTAATTTGTTAAATAATTACATAATACGTAAAGGTACAACTTGGAATATGTTTGCAAATTTAATTATTGTAGCTTTCATTATAAAGAAACACATACATTTATACCGACGACGGCATACACACAACACACTCTTGGTGACCAACATTTGAGTTGCATTTAAAATGTGTTCGTATGTAGTATTGTATTACTATGCAACGTTTTTAATTCCACCCATTAAACGAACTTTACGTTTTCAGTGTACATAAGCAATTTATTATAAATACATAGTAAACATTTAAGTTGCATAGTACGAACGAGTATTTCATGCCTTTTTGTATATATAAAGTAGTTAAATGATTCAAAGTAAGAATAAATAAACACTATGCAAAGTATTTTGTCTATATTGAAAAAGCACATTTGGCGTGTCGGAAATAATAAAAAATTAAACAACCAAGTATTAACTTTGTGAAACTATCTTGATGAAATCGCTTTTTGTTCGTTCTGTTGTGTACTAGGCGATATTTGGCACTTTTTTTAACATTAAAAACTTTCACGAAATCATAAACTTTATATTTAATTCAATAACTTTAAAATAACAAATTTTTGTGTTAACATCTTTGGAAACTTTGCATATTTTTATTAAGTAGCGAATTTCACTTTGAAGGACTTTTTAAATTGAATAAATTATGCATTTACTATTAGAGATATAAATTCTATTTTATCGAAAAACAGAAAACTTTGAGTCTTCGTAAACTATAAGTATAATCAAATAATTTTGTTTTTGAAATATGAAATTAATATTAAACTATGAATTTCATTGCGGTAAATGCAAAAGTTCCAGCATTACTTATCAAACAAAAGACATATCTTTTTGTCAAAGTTGAAACATTTTAATGGATAACTATAACAAACTTTTATTTCATTCAATATTTTAAATTGTGTGCAGCAAAAAATTGGCATTACGTACGTGTTA
>JARJDW010007292.1:0-21139 GCA_030264715.1 Adinopsis sp. GC000173 | reverse complement strand
ATACATATACTATAATAATTATATATAAAATTATAATAAAATAAATGAAATAGATTATATAAAAGGACTCAATGTTTAAATTCGATATTTAAATTACCTACTTCGCAAAATTTAAAACACATGCCCAGTATTATAAACGACAAATTAAACTTCAAATAACTACTTGTTTAGTCAATTTATTAAACTAATCAATTAATAAGTCAATAATTTTGCACATTACATAAGGAAGTAATCAAGTAAACTTGTTTAACAAATTTATTTACTGCCACCAAGTTAAAGGTGGATTTGGATACTTTTAGGGCATTTATGTTAAAAAAAATGACGCTGAGGTTATGTGTATATCAACGTGAGTTTAATTTAGTTGTAAGATCGAATAAAAGGTTATGTGTTACTATTTACCAACCCAGTAAATTTTATTAGTTAGAAGATATGTCAAGTAAATAACGTGCCAGATTTAATAGTACCTTGTTTATTTTACTTTTGTGATACACAAAGCTATCAAATAATGCATACACCTATCCCCCGATTTACACGGTACTTGTTTCTGCAAATTGTCAATTTTTCTTCTAAATATAATTAGCTAATGTTATAGCAGTTTCTTATCATTCATTAAAATTTAAATAAATATTGCAAATTATATGTTTTTTTGCTAGTATAACTTATTAGTTGGTCATAATACCAGGAATTGCATATTAGATTAAATAGAAATAGAAATTTTGAATCAATAAAATGTTGAAATTGCAAATTAAATACTTTGTTGCTAAAGATCCATCATTTTAATTTACTGTTAAGTTTCTAGAATACATGTAAGTGTGACTACTTGTCTTGCATTACAAGATAAACAAATTAGAGTATGATATAATAAAGAAAATCGAATTTTGCAATCCAATGTACCTATGTATATCATTACGCTTTTCTAATCAAATACCTATGTTATGTAGATTGCACAACTTTCTTTTCACCCAATGCATTCTATATTTTTGGCAATTTAGTTTTAATTGCCGTCAATGTAAAATTTATTAAATTAAATTCACAATGTTTATTGGGTTATAAAGTTGTAATTTGTTGGGCTGTCAGAATTGTGCGGTTAAATAATTATCAAAGTTTTTGAAGACATTAAGTGTTTTGGTTTTGAAAATTTTTAAAAATGATTAATTCTGTTAAAGTGCAAAACCAAATAAGTACCACTATATAATAATTACATTTTCTATAATTTTTGGGTAGGTTGGCATGTGAAATAACACATCTAAGTATGTGCTGGAAATAATAAGTTTCTGTGTNGATTAATTCTGCTAAAGTGCAAAACCAAATAAGTACCACTATATAATAATTACATTTTCTATAATTTTTGGGTAGGTTGGCATGTGAAATAACACATCTAAGTATGTGCTGGAAATAATACGTTTCTGTGTTTTAAGTAATTCCGATTTAAAACATATTTTGCTGCACGTGTAATTAATTTTATGTTATAATTAAATTATTGTTCTTAAAATGTATGTACAAGAATCAAAGTATTTGTTTGTATAATAAAATTAGTACATAATTTCCAGCAAAGAATATAAAAATACAATTTAATATCAAGACTGTAGCCTGAAGGTAATAAGAATAGTTTATATATATGTAAATCAATTCGTTGCAAAATTTTTTGTTTAATAAATTAAAAAACTATTCATAAATAAATTGGGAAGTCCATAATAAAACACATTGTAAGAATAACTTTTCTTCATTTTGAAATTAAGTTCCGATTTACTTTGAAAATTAATAAAGCACTAGTAATAAAAATAAGTCTAATAAGATTATAAGACAAAGCGCAAATTTCTTGCACATTTTTTAACAAACTTTCTATACTTATTAGAGATACATTTGGATTTAATTAAACCGTTTTTCTTAAAATATATGTACAAGAATCACAGTATTTGTTTGTTTAATAATGTAAAATTAGTAGATTGTTTAAGAAAAGATAGATACAGTCTTGTAACAAAACTGTAGCCAGGAATTTTTAAGTATTTTCATGTCTATCCATTTGTTGTGATATTTTATTTTATTAAAATTAACAAATATTCATAAATAAATTGCAAAGTTTATATATTTACATTATAGCAATAACTTTTCTTTGTTTTGAATTTCAGTTCTGATATATTTCAAGAATTAATGAAGCACTATAAATAAAAGTAAATTTAGTAAGATTATTAAACAAAGTGCAAATTGAATTAACATTTTTCACATATTTTCTATCACTAACTCAGGTACATTTGCATTTACACATCTTAAAAATGTACTAAAGCTGTGTTCTCTCATATACATATGTGAAGGTGGTTGTAGTTTTTTTTAAGTCGTGTATAATAAACATGTTTGATTTGGGACTTCATATTTTTGAACAAATTATATAAGAATACGTTTTATTTTGTAAGCGAGTGTAATACGCACCCCCATATATAAGGACAAAATGAGAAAATAAATACGAATTACATTTAAAATTTTATAGTTAATAAATTTTGTTAACACATCTATAATAGTTAGTCTACATTCCAAACTTGGATAATGGGTAAAGTAAGTAAATGACATTATACAGGGTGCGGCAGCATAACTTCCTTTTTTAAAATGCGCGCCATTCATTCGGTTGATGTCGTAGCGGAACGTAAGTGGTCTCGTTTAAGAAGGGTGACCTTAAAATTTTATCCTGTCGTAGTTTAGTCGCCTCCGCTATAATTATTGACCTCTGGTGCTTTGAAGAAAATGAAGTCGCAGTGACGGTGAATTCGGGCCCGTATGTAAACATGTTGCAGAGCTACGAGAAAAAGTGTAAGGAAAGACCCCCATTAGAATTTAATTCTAAAATGATTTCAGGGCTTCAAAGTGAAATCGGGGTCACAGATCACAAGTTATGGGGTTATTTTCCAACAAGACAGTGCAACGGCACACACCTTAAGAGCATAGATGGCTGCTTTGAGGGAAGACCGTCTTGTTGGAATCAAATGTCCCCTCATCTAGGCGTGAAAAAAATCCTGAACATACTAGTCCGAATTCACAATTACTGCGACTTCATTTTCTTCAAAGAACCAGAGGCCAACAATTTTAGTTGAGGCAACTAAACTTTAAGGTCCCCCCTCTCGAACGAGACCACTAGCGCTCCGCTACGACATCAACCGAATGAATGGCGCGCATTTTAAAAAGGGAAGTTATGCTGCCGCACCCTGTATAAAGCTTTTCGAGAATAAAGGTGTCATCGTTTATTATTTAAATTTTCAAAAAATTAAAAAGCGAAATTTTATTATTACATATTGTGAAAGTATTATATCACCAGCATAATAATATGTACACTATAAACAAAGTGCTAGTTTTTCGAATGACTTAAAAAAGTATATAGTCGCTCTAAAGCCAAATGTGTATACTTATTGCTGCTGTAATACAAACAAAAACAAATTTTGATAATTACATCACTTTGATGAGTTTGCCATTTCGTATATTAATGCATCAATAATTTACGAAAGTTTGATAAAATCTAGGTTATGTAATTCACTTTTGAATTAAGCTTGAGTAAAATAATCAAAATAAAGAAACCAAAATTTGTTGTAATTTAAACAATATATTCCACTTTCGCACTATAACGTAAGTGAGTTACATTTACAATTCCTTTTAAAATAATTAGCAATTATTAAAAATGATCTACAAAAAATTAAAAATGAACTTAGGCCACTTTCAAAAGAAACGGCTTATACACATTCTTTTAAGGAACATAAAAGCATATGTATATTCTTGTTTTAGGTCTAAGTCGGCACTTTTCTTATAAAGTAAACTCTAATACACCGCTACTATTCTCAAAAAGAAATATTTATATAATAAATTACAGTCTAGTCAATTAAATAATAAACATGAATTTAAAATTTGTCGAAAACGAAATTATTTTATTGCCAGCCCAATATATTGCAGCAACGACTACCTCTTTCTAATTTAATATAATTTTTCACGCTTTTTTATTGTACATACCTACCTCTATTATATAAAGAGTATTTTCTACGCATTAAATTAATTCAAAGCAATTGTTTTTTTCTAACTAATTTATTAAACACATTAATCATTCAGCATGACAGTTAAGCGCAAAAAATGTGGGTAATTGTTTATATATCATATATGTAATTTTAATTTATAATTAGTGCGTTTGAGAGAAAATTCGAAATGTTTAAGAAATTAGTTTTATTGATATTGTTTTTGTGTACTAGGTATATGTAATATATAGAAACTTTCATAATACAAACATACTTAATTTTTAGAATTTTTAGATAACCAGCTTTATTTTAGATCTTTATATGCATAAAAATATTATATTCTTTCTTAGTAAAATTTATAAACTCAATATTAATAAGATAAGATCAATCAAACAAGCCATCTGTTTAATCATGTTTAGCATTATATCTACTCTAATTATGTTTAAAAGCTGAAATGTTTGATGAGATTACAAAATAAGTGCACGGTATAAAAGTAACACGGGACAAAAATGGACATTGGTTTTTGTGTAAGCGATAGAGTAGCGTACGTATGGATTAAGCTTTCTTTCTAAGAGAGTAGACAATGTAAACAACCACTGAAACTTTCTTGCCTACATTTTTTTATCTACAGAAATAAAAATAATTTCATATAAAAATCAGAGCAAACGTGTTCTCAAATCAACCGCAGATAATTATTTATCAACTTTAGGTATAACATTATAATTTAATAGAATATGTCCAGAAATAAAGATTTTGTCAACTATAAATACTCTTTTTTATGATTTTTATTCATAATGTGTTTTTACTTAAGAACTAAAAGATTAAAGTCCTCTAAAAGGGATATTCCATATACAGTAGGTATATAGGTAATAGTTTAAGATTGATAAAAAGTAAACAAGATATCAATAATCAGAGCAAAAGTGTTCTCAAACCAACAGCAGATTCATCAACTTTAAATATAACATTATAATTTAATAAAATATGTCCAGAAATAAAGATTTTGTCAACTATTGATTCCTTTTTTTTGTGATTTTCATTCATGATGTATTCTTATTTGAGATCTAAAAAATTTAAGTCTTCTAATAGTCATACTCCACATACAGAATAAGTATTAAACCAGATCTATGTATTGAAAAGTTTATACTATATCTATATAAACAGTTTGAAAGGAATTCAATTTATAAGTGACGAAAGAAAATTTATAGTAAGAATAAAACTAATTAATTGAATTCCAAAACGTTAACAAAAACCTTCAATCATTCAATTTAATAGTTCAACATTGATGAACAGTAAACAAAATATCAATAATCAGAGTAAAAGTGTTCTCAAACCAACAGCAGATAATTATTCATCAACTTTAAATATAACATTATAATTTAATAGAATATGTCCAAAAATAAAGATTTTGTCAACTATTGATACCTCTTCTTTATAATTTTCATTCGTAATATATGTTTATTTAAGGACTCAAAGATTAAAGTCTAATACTGCAGTGATACTTCAGAATATGTATTAAACTAGACCTATGTATTAAAAAGTTCATAGTATACATACATAAACAGTTTGAAAGGAATTCAATTTATAAGTGACGAAAGAAAATTTATAGTAAGAATAACACTAATTAATTGCATTCCAAAACGTAAACAAAAACCTTCAATCATTCCATTTAATAGTTTTAGATTGATGAAAATGGTTATTAAAAATCTATAATAAAAATTTCCGTTTAACGTAATATCAAAACTTGTTTATTACCTGCGTAAATCTATACAATTATATTCAATGCCTCCATCATCAATAGTAATAACCTGTTTATTTAGCCAGCTTAAACAGCGCTATTTTTAATTGTCTCTATATTCGCGTATGAAATTATAACATGATTTTTGGTTTTAATTCTTCTAGCTTAAACATTTAATGCAAATTAATCAAGAACTAGAAAGTATTTAACAATTTCAAAAGTTCACACATATATATATTGTACAATTCTGCAATTAAATGTAAAAACGATGAATTTTGATTCATTTCATACCGCTTTTGTCTTAATTGCGATTTAACGTAACAAATATTTTCTATATCCTGCGAATCTTTAATTGCCTTACAAAGCTAGTTACATATTACCATTCTATATAGTTTTTTTGGGGGAATGCACATCGAGTCCTTCATTAAGGACGCCCGATCTTCGAAGAACACAATGATTATTTAAAAACTAGATTGATTTATTTCAAAAAATCATTATTTAACAACTAATCTTGAATATAAGCTTTAAAACTATAATACAATTTAATATCCTGGCTAGACTAAAATACTCCAATTATAATAGAAAGATTCAACGTTTTGATACTATATTGTAAGTATTATCAATTATAATAGATCATTTGATTTTAGTCTAGTCCTTTCAATCCTTATCATCAGCTATTAGAATTTTTTGACTATATTCAATTTTGGAACTGGTATAATTGTTACTTTCGTAAAATAAAAAGTGTTAAGGTTTAACAACAGAAAAAAATAAAATACACATATATTATTGCTAGCACAACGTCTAAAGTTTAAAGTTCTTCATCAAGAATCTGATTGTACGTCATAACTGATTTGTTTGACCAAAACTCTGTAGATTTTTATGAAACATCCCGATGATGGGAGAAAATTAGATTGTATTTCCACCGAAAACGTTGATGTTATATTAATAATTTAGTGTTCTTAACCTTATGCCCAAGATTAGTGGTTAAGTACAGGAATATTAACTTAATAAATCGAATTGTGTGTGAAATATGAAGACTACTTCCATTTTTAGTGTTATAACGTATATTATAGTTAATTTTTAATACAGTATCATTCAAATGGTAAATATCTAAACGTCTTGGTCGTACATTATTTAACCTTAATTTCTGATGTAGTTTTCAGACGTTATTTCTACATGATCATAGGTTTAAATCGGTCTAAATTTATTCTATTGTATTTCTTATATTGAGAAATTATAGTATATTATTTAATAGTTTATATGTATTCTCGATTTTTAACTATTGTACATATATTTAGTCAAATCCTTAGGAGCTTTGAAAAATTATTTACAACAATTTTATTCAGATTTTTTAGATAAAAACGCTGTTCAACAAATTTATAACGCGAATTAGGCGCCAAAATATGGTAAAAATTTAATTTGAAATCTTGAAGTTGTTTATTTTACAATTATATTTGTCACTGTTTTGCTATGCAGTTATTGTTTGCAAATAGATAAATACTTATGTTTTCCATGTTATATCATAAAATTGTCCAATGGTCGTTGTTTGTAATTATCATAGCAACAATTAATTATTAATAAAATAATTATCGTAAAAAAATTGTAGTATATTTAAAATTAATTTATTAATATCGTAATTCTCAGATGCATATTCCTGCAAATGCAGTTTAATTCTCAATATTATCAAGGCAGACAATTTTAATTGCATGATAAAAATGTAAGTGTTATTTTCCAGTACACTATAATCCATCGATTTACATATTGTTTTGAAATACATATGTTGTATAACACGATTTAGCTTTTATACGTTTCTCGATGAATTCATAAACAGTGTATGACAAAAGTGTTTTCATTCAACTTTACAAGATTGCAAAATCTACAAGAAAATTTGAAATTTAGTGTGTTTATAAAGAAACATTGGCTATATTTTAAGCAAAGGGGAATTTAGCTTTTATCTTCTGGAGAGTAGGGGTGATTTAAAACTTCCTGCACTATTAGAGCAATTACTAGCAATAATCTAAATTTAAAATTTCTGCCTAGATTATTTAAATAGTTATGAAAATGTATCAATACTTTTATCCCCATATATGGTGGAATTTTACTTTATCCTTTAATAGTTTATTTAATATTTAATTTATTTAATAAAACCTTGCTTGATATTTGTGATACAATAAGTAAGTGCATATCAACTTCAAAAGTTTTTAGTATAAAATTAAGATTTCTAAATTTAATTTTAAAGTCTCTTATTTAGAATAAAATCAATATTCATAATTAAGTTGTAAATTAAATTCTATACAAATAATACATCTCTAATAGAACACTGTTCTTTGCTAATAAAGCTACAATTAAATATCAATCAGTGGTAGATTTATTGAAAACGCGAGTTCAATCTATAATACGGCTACCTATGCAACTTTTTTAACAATAATATGCTTCTTACGTTGCCTATATGAAATTGTATATAAAGCGTATAAAGACTATAATTATATAATTATTATGTTTTACTATGTTTTATTACTTACATATCATTTCAGACATTGGTAGGGTACCTCCATACTCTTTCGGCATTGTATCAAGTTCAATTTTACCAGCTTTAATACACTCATCCATGCTCGTGTAGAAGTTGATACGATTTTTAATCTTCTCTGATACAAGCGATAGCCCAAAGTCAACAGCGAATTTCATGGATGGATGGACATTGATTACATGCACTTCTTTGTGGCGCATTGGTAGTGTTTTCTACAACAATAAATTGTTATATAATCTGCTGTCATAAGCTTTTTATTAGTATATGCTTATTCAAGCAGTCGTGGCCGAGCGGTTAAGGCGTCTGACTAGAAATCAGATTCCCTCTGGGAGCGTAGGTTCGAATCCTACCGACTGCGACTCCCTATTTTATTTTTTAAAATAAAATATTTTTATTTAATCATTGAATAATATTTTGATATCAATGCTAATGACATTTTGCCTGTTTAATAATTAAAGATACTAATAACACTGATCTGCAACAAAAATATCATTGTTATAAAGATAATATAGTGAATGTTCTAAATGTTTTTTTGAATATTTAACTTTTGTATTCGCATTACTTGAAGAAAAGTTTAATATCTTTATATACTCTTATAGTTCCTGTGAAAATACTATAAATTATCCCTATTTACAAAACAGCCATAGAATTGAATCTATGATTTTACACATTACTGTGAGCATTTTTGTAAAAATTGTCTTCTTTAAAAAAAAACCTCCTAACAAATAGTGAAAGCCCCATTTAAAAAGGCGTCCAATTAGTGCCAAATCGCAGCATCGTCAAGTTTATCGTTGTTTTATAGATAGGGATGGTATTTTATCAAAATTAGACATAACTTATATGTCATCAATAGTTCACCTCCTGTTATAATATCATTAAAAACTAAATTGCGAAAAAATATTTGGTGATTACCTACCTCACCATTTTTAACAATGCGCACAGCCTCTTTGATTGTAAATAACGTAAGATGCGCAAAACCAACTCCGGCGCCGTCAGCAAAGTGCACGTAACCTCGCACTTGATTCTCCTCATTCTCCATCAGCGTTTCGTAAACGACGCCATGTATGCGACACATATCCGCATTAGTAAATCGCTCCAAATCGAAGACTCCTATTAAAGCATAAGTGATCAATTAATATGTGCAATGTGTTGCCTACGGTAAATACCAGGTCGGGCAATGATAACTCTTCTGCCTTTCGAATCGCGCTTGTGGCTAGCGAATAGATAGCCGAGATCAGTTAATTGCTGCATCATTGGAATGCGTATATCTAAATTATTGAAAGCGATTCCAAACGTTTGTCTCAGTAGTAAGTAGCGCTGTACTGCTTCCTGTGCCTGCAAGACGCTGAACTTCTTGGTACGCAAGAAGCGCAACAAGTATTTCCCATCTAAAAACGGACGCAACATGAGTGTAACGTAACATGTATATATAGCACAAATTTGCATAAATACCGAGTCGGCAATTGTTAATTTTAGGATTTTGCATTATCCATTCTCGTATAGAGGCCAGCGCTTGTTTTCTGGCATTATCGTCCTCACGCAGCTCCTCCTTGGCGAGAATTTGACAGTCTTCGGATAATGTACATTTGTAGTCATCTGGTTCGGTGACCCACTTTCTTTGAGACATCTTTGCATGTAACAAAATTAAAGATTCTGTTAAAAAAACTATGCAAATTCGTTTACGTAAATTCTAGCAAATTTACATTCTTGCGTGCATGAATAACTTTTAACGTATTTAGGTAAGATAACAAGTTATTTTTATTTATATTTGAGAGATTGAAAGTGTTTTATATTTATAATATTTATATCTGAGAGTTCTTAGCATAGTTTGACAAACCGTTCAATATAGTTTATAATTTTGTTTGCAATTTAATATTTTTAACTAAAAATTTATATAATTTATAAAGCGCAACATTTTGGATACTGTCACCACCTCTTTGTGAACCATTAATAATTTGAATATAGATTAATAAATAAGATCAGTACAGTACCAACGAAATGTACATAGACCCAAAAGCCGTTTTCAGCAACCCCTATAAATTAAGTATAAAATGACAAAACAAAAAAAAAACCTGAATGTCAACAAAACTTTGTACCCTTTTCAGGCTATAATATTTTTTTTACTCAAATCATCTGCATAACAATATAGACTGACTGAGAAGTTGTTACATCCTATTGCAGCGACATCCCTGGTGTATTCTAAAGAAATTTTTTATACTGTAGCTTTGTTGGTCATCGTCATTGGAAATGTAGTTGCGACAAGATAGGACAACCTACCATAGTCAGCCTAAATTATAACCTTCTTTTTAAGTACACAATTTTGTTAAATGTTTTACTTAGATCACTACTTTTTATACTTCTATATTTTAACCAATTTTCACACAATCGTGAGAAAAAGTGTAAAAAAAACAAATAAAAATATAGTAAAAATCTACAGAATTCCTCTAAAGGGGACTAATTTGACTTTTTTGCCTTGATTTTGCATTACTTTGCTCAGTACTCATCAAAAATTATAAATTTGCTGTCGTTTGTAGCAATTTGTCAAGCCAGAGTAGTCAAAAAGTAAGTCATAGTTGCAGTTTTCTTTGTTACTGTTCCTTGTTTATTTAGTTTTTCCAAATTTCTTCAGATATAAGGGTCTCTAAACTAATAACGCCTTAGATACTTTCAGGCTAATTCCATTTCTAAACAAAGGGCCTCGCCAAGACTCACCGCCCTAAGCCTCACAATGACTAAAGCCGCCACTGCCAAAAGTCTTAGGCCTAAACGCATATACCACCAATATTCTTGATTTGATTTTTCAATATCTTTTCATGTACATTTAATACACTTATTCCAGCGATGACACAGCACACCAATTCCTTGTTTATAGACACGAAAGTCCTTTTTTCTGCTAAGCAATTGTTTTATAATTTAGAAACAAAAAATATGCAGAAGGAACTAAATCTGGAGGATGCGGTGCGTGAAGAAGTAATAGAAATTTTAATTGGTTAATTTTCACCATCACATGTTGCTGACCGTATTTAACTATGTTTACAAATTTTTATAATCCATTCACTTGCAATAGCAATTAAATAAATGCTAAAGAACGTAGCGTCTTCAAATTTTAAATATAAACTTTGTAAATTACGGAAACAAATATGTTTGACCAGAGACTTTTGAGATCACCCTCGTTGAATATTGAGTTGATAACTATTAATTTCAAAATATTAAAACATTTATTTTTAAATAAATCTAAATAAATGATCCCAGATAACGTTTTTCATGTGATTGAAGTGAAAAAATTAAAACCCATTTTTAGTATTTCATCCATTCCTATGTTCAGGTTGCGTTGTTTCGCTATCATTCCCAAGGCGAACACCGGAATTATATTATAAGAAATTACAGATTAAAAATATTTTAGTTGAACATGACAAATAGAGCAAAGACCAAGACTACACCGATTATATTAAAACATTTACTATATTGCTACTATTCGAAGATCATAAATTATAGAAACTATTCGTTAATGCTGTTACGTGACAAATCAAAACAACTTTTTACTAAATCCTAAGGCAATTTTAATTATGTTTGCATTTTATGTATGAAGCAGATGTTGTCGTAAATTATAATTAATACTCTAAAGTTTTATAAATTCATTTAGTGATAGTATGTACAACTATATATTTGAGATATAGAAATCAATTGACACTGATATAGAGAAATAGTTTTTTTAAAGAATTTACATGGTTTGTTTAAAAAAGGCGATTTTTATATCTAGGGCGCTACGTACGTTTGATTTTCTATAATTGTTTATACACATCATTGTTTTTAATAGGCATAAAGATTAATCGTGTTTTGGTGTGCTGGCGATGGCTCAAATGTATTAAATTTTGTATTAATAATAAAATTATGCTCGAATCTACTTAAAATGCTGACTACGACATTTGACGACTCTAAGAAATGTTTTTGAGTGGTACATACTTTTTACAGCAAGTCGCGAAGTTTTTAATGACAACTTTTGCGCTAAACGCCCCAGCATGTTAACAAGCAATGAAAACATTGAATCAGTATAGAAAATTGGTACAAAAAATGTCCAAATGATTATTAGGGAAGTTCCTGAGGATGTTAGGATATCGGTTTGCACATACCATGCAATTTTTTTCGGATATTTTATGTTGCAATGAAATTTGCTTGTTTGCCAGCTCACAATTAATTGACTTTTCGTATTTTTTAGACCAATGCCAAACTTCATAACTATGTTTTAACCACTTTATTTATTCTACTTAGCTGAGGAAATCAAACTTGCCTCTTAGATGAGATACAAATAAGCACATATTCAAGGATTGAAAAAACATTGACATAAGTGTATAATATCTGAGGGGGATTACTATGAAGGAAACAAAATAGATAGAATATTGAGAAATAAATAAATATTTTTATGTTAATAATAAAAAGTCACCATTTTTTTAACAAACCACGTATGATCAGTCAGTTCATGCAACAAGTTTGCACACTGCAAAAATGTAAAACTAGATTAAGTTTAAATCTATTCCATAGATATATGATTGATTAGAAACTGTTTAAAATAAATTAAAGTGCTGCAAAGGATCTAACAGTGGTTATTAAAGTGCATACCGGATATTAAAAATAAGCATAGAATATTAAATGAGACCTAGAGATTATATCATATTATAATTTATAATGACATAGGTAAGAAACTGCGAAATAATTTATTCCTCTATATTGAATCGTACATACGAGGTTTGTTCAAGTTCTATCGCGACATTTGAATTTCAACGGGCTACGTATATGCAATTTTCGAGTATTTTGGTGCGTTATGTGGGTACTTATGTGTCTTACTTAAGCTGATAATTTCAGTCATTTTGAATGATCAATTAATTTTTAGCAGCGGTTTGGTTCACACGTGTTTTGGATCGTCTTCGATTTTTTGCATCAAATTTTTTGTTAAAAAACGAAATGCTCTCAGAGGGACGAGAAGATGTGAACCACGAAGAGCGTGTCGGGCACCCGAGTACGTCAACAACAGACGAAAATATTGCTGAAGTGAAATAGTATTGGCCAATCGTAAAATCACCGCAAGAGAAGTTGCTGAAGACCTCAACTTTACGATTGCCATTCGATTTTTACCAATGATTTGAGAATGAGACGAGTCCAAAATTGAAGATGCCCGTGAAAGGGCGACGCTACCCCACAATTGAGGCGATAAAAATGGTATGGAAGGAGCAGGTGAACAAGATTACAAGAAACATTTTTTGAAGTTCTCCGAGGAGTGGAAAAAACGTTGGCACAAGTGCATAATATCCGATAGGAATTACTTTAAACTAAATAAAATGGATATTGAAGATTAAATAAATAATTTAAAAAAAAAATCGCGATAGAACTTAAACAAACCTCGTATATTTTAAATAGGAATATTTAATAAACATGGATGAAATATAATTTAGAAAAAGATTAAACGATCCGTTAGACGGCTTAATGATTAGTTGTTAAATAATATATCAAATACGCATAAATTAGTATCATTCAGAGAAATTTTATTTTATCCTTAACTACTATGTTGTATTTCAAAATCATAGAGGAATGTGCAACACTGCAAATGACCAAGCAAATCATTAAAAAGCGTGTTAGGTAGTTAACTTACAAACATATTCGCGACTATAAAATATCAGGATAGTAAAATTATATTCACATTATTCTGCAAGTAACTTAAGTATAAGTTTTATATTTATGTTATGAAATTTGAAGAAATTTTTCATTTTTTGTTCACATAACTCTTTATTTCTATCAACATTTTAATTAATGCTTTAAATTTTCCCTTAAATACAACTTTTTCTCTGAATTAAAATAAAAATGTGCTTGAGCAAGTAGATAAAAAAGTTTTTTTTTAATTTTTTTATAGATTTATTTAAAAGTAGTATCAAAATAATAATGTAGATAATTGAATTTTGATTATTCAAATTTATCTTTATTACATACTTATTTTTTCGTCTTTATCGGTTACTTTTTAGAAAGTTTCGTTTAATTTTTATTGTTATCTGGTAAAAGATTAATCACAAGCCAAAGCAGTAAAAAAATATATAAAGCATATAAAAATGGCAGAATCACTGTATTTAATATATTTAAAAGTTAAGCTGTGAAGAATCTTTATATGAAATATTTTTCCATTTCAGTCAGCTTCAACAGTTTTTACGTTTAATTAATTATTAAATCAATTTTTTTCAAGTAAATTAGATATTATTGCACAGTTAAAATGCGAATATTCAATTTTTATTATTGCTATAAAGTTTAAAATACTTCTTTGTGTCCGCCAATAATAAACAAAATAACTAAAAATGTGCCTTGACAAAAAAAAAATTTGACAATCACTATATTAAACATATTGGGTAATTTACTTTCTAGCATTGGACCAGCTTAATAAAACTAAAGATTTTTAAAATTGCATCGCCAAAATGGTAAGTTGTGAGTTAGTTCGCAGACATGATATTAAATCAGATGGCGGTGACAAATTAATTGCGACGAAAGCAAATGAAAATATTGTAGTTTTACTCTTTGCATGGTATCTTTTTCCATTCCAGTCGGTTTCACCTGCTTTTACGTTAAATTAATTATTAAACAACTCTTTTTCAAGTCAATTAGGTACTAGCGCACTGTAAAAATACGAATGTTCAATTTTAATGAATGTTGTATAGTGTACTTCTTTGTATGCTACAAATAATAAATAAAATTATTACAAAATATATTTGAGAATCACTATATTGGGTAATTTACTCTCTAGCATTGGACCGCCTAAATAAAATGTTAAGTTTTGAGTTAGTTTGTTTGAATTAATTTCGAAGCAAGCAAATAAAAATATTATTGTTCCAATTTTTGCATGGAATTTATTTCTTTTCAAGTCATTTTTACATGTTTTTACGTTAAACTACGTTTTGTGCTATGACAAAGTAGATAGTGGTGAATCACTCTATTAAAAATATTAGCTAATTTACTTTCTAGCATTGGACCGCTTTAATAATATAGTATAGAATTTAAAAATTAAATCGTCAATATGTTAAGTTTTGAATTAGTTGGTATGATATTTAATCAAACGACGGCGACAAATTAATTGGCAATTATGCGTAATTTTATGAAAATGTAACGTTGAGCGCAAATTAATATTAATAGATCAATTACCACGCGAGTTTAAAAGTATTATATAAATTTTTACTACGCGCGTTGGTTGCACGAAAAAATCAGGTATATCACCTAATTAATTTTTATATGCCTATATATACTGCTCGTGCCCCGTTTCCTTGTATCTATGTTAATAGCGAAAAAGTTAGATAAGTGGGTAATTTCAATTATAAATTAATTTGATTACACAGATATATGCAAATGTTATCTCTATCAGCATGTAAAATGTGCTAGAAGAGTACGCTGTGATTTTTTAACGAAACGAAAAGAGTGAAAGTTCCAATGGGTGCATTATATAATAGAGCAGCAGCCACAATGGTACTTGTTACATCATTTTTTGGTGCGCTTGTGTGCATGCCTATACGTTGGAATCATTCGAGAACTGGTTGCCGGTTGAAATTATTACTAGGTCATGACTTTATTCATTTTATATCGCGTAGTAAAAACACTTTTACTCGACGTACGAATTATTAAATATTTTCGCAACACTCAGCATTTCTTTTAATGTGTGTGTACGCGCGCAAGTATCGCAAATAAACATACATTTGCGAATAGTTTTTTGCTGGTCTCGATTAATCAAATCAAAGAGGAAAAAATTCGATATATTGGAACTTTCAAAATTTTGCAATGGCTTTATGTTAATTAATATCGTTGCTGTTTATACGGTCTACTTTTATGTCGTATGATGCGATTTTTCACAAATTTATAATATTGCAACAGATCATTACAACTAATTATTTGCGGTGAATAATCAATTTGCCTTCAAAAATTATTATTAGTACTTCTCCAATGTTTTAAATTTAAGATATTAAGTAGTTTTAAAAAAGTCGTTACAAAATCAACTCTTAGGTTATAATATTTTTGATTTTAAAGGAAAAACTAAAAGAAGCACTAAAGGAAGGTTTATAAACGTTACATGTCTAAATTCCTTAAATTAATACTGATATTATTTTAGACTTATGTCTAATATTCTTATTTTTGGCAATTCATTTTAAATAAATTAGCACTTGCATTTAATTGCTCGATAATTTTATGTTTGTATTATTATATTACGAAAGAGTACGTAATGATAACCTAAAACGACTGCCTGACAATACAAATAAATCATCAATACACTAAAAACTATTCACGAAAATTTAATTTGCATAATTCTTAATATCACTCTCACAATTGTAAGCTTTGGCATATGATTAATATTACTTGCATCCAAATTGATTTTGGTGATCGACAAAAAGTGGACTTATGATAGAGTGGTGTGTGTTCTGACTTTTTTTGTCAAGTTCGATTATACATATTTAAAATATTTAAGAGTGTATCATAATCAATATGGAGTAAAATTGTTACTATAGCATCGTTTTACATTCCAAATATAGAAAAGTAGAATAAAAAATTAATGACTATTCCGAACATATCCATGTATAGGGCCGGTTGGTTTGTAAACAACCGTTTAAAACTCATTGATATACGCCATTTGTAAGTAAACGCAATTCATAAATACAGAAAAAATATCTAAAAAACAGGTAGTATATCCTAATTTACAATAATCCAATATAGGCTTCTACCTTTTGGTTTGTACATTTATGATGTTCTACGGTTATAATATTACCCCTTTTTTAACTTATAATATCTCAGTTTATTTTATTTTTACTCATTTTCTATATTAAAAAAACATTAAGGCGTATATTTGCTTAAAAAGTATAAAGTTTTCACTAAATTAATTAATTATTATTCATTTCACTGACTATACCCATATGTTAGGATTGAATTGCATGTTAATATTTAATATTTATATTTCTTATATAACTGATGTATTGACTGTTGTATATTTAGCAATAATATTAATTTTTCACCGATGCCCATATATTTTCGATCAGAACAATCAATCGTCTTTACCTATTAGGTAATGTAATAAAATTAAATTTTAAATCATGTATACGTGGTTATACGTTCGCTTTTAAATCTAACCACAATCGTTTTAAACTGTATTGTATTGTACATTATCCAATTTTAGAAAACAATAACCTCACATCAATATAATTTAATGTGGGCGCATATTCGATATAAATTGTAAAAAGTGCATTCACTTGGTACTCCTGATGACGATCGAAAGGTTGAAATATCGATATTGATATTAATAAAAACATAGGGTATAGTTCACAAAAATAATATATTATTCTATTTTTGTTATTATTTGAAGAACATATTCGGTATTTTTAAATCATTTTTTCTATAGAATTTATCTGGTATAGACACTAGCTATATTAAAACTTGTTGCAAATGAGTTAGGCTTGCTTTATTTTCGCTCGAAAAATTTAATATCTTAGTTTCGGTATAATGAATCAATTTAAATTGAAAACAATTTAAATAATACACAAATTTAATTTAAGTTTATAATATTAATGTATTAAGTAATTTACATATTTTATTTGTATAAATTCCATTTTGACCAAAACTATATGTTAAATTATGAATATACAGTAGCTTGCAAATGAATGAAACCGAAACTGCGGTATCAACACAAACGAACTAACAAACATGTGGAATTTATACAAATAAAATATATAAACTACTTAATATATTAAAGAATTTTATAGATAGATTACAATCTTACTTAAATTAATCCTTTTAATTTATAAACCTATGTCTTATTTTCGTGCCACTTTAATATTTTTTACATTCGATAATTCACTAGCAAAATTAAAAAACTTAAAATTATATTATATTTGATTAATTATATTAGTATCGTGAAATGTATAGGCAATCAAATATCTAATTATTTAACACTTACTAATTTAAAATCTTATATGTGTCTATTCATTTAAGTAATTAATTTAAATTTATTACTTTTTACTTTTTCATTTAATAAGTATATACATATGCAAGTACGTCTAATTTTTCTCTCCCTGCAAATATACGATTTATTGCTTTCAAAACAAATTTAATAAAATTAAAAAGGAACATAATATAAACAGTTTTGATAAAGATCTCGTATTGCATGCCTTAATCGAAATATGGTTATTCACATGCTCATTGCGCTGCTGATCTATAAATAACTGATTTCTTATTTAAATCATGCCGCTTAATTATAACGCCAGCATGATTCATTTGGAGAGAAAAATATAAAATTATACAATAATTAATCACTTCAAAGATTGATATTGCATAGAAAAATTACATCACTTAAGGAAATATTTATATGTATATCGGAGATAATTTCGTTATGGGTTGGGAAATGTGTATCTCATATAAAAGTGCTGATGATTAAAATTTGAAATACCATTGCGAATAATTTTTATGCTAATTGTAGAGAAACAATATCTTCCTTTTGCAGTATTTATTATAATTGTGATTACGATTCACCTCAATAGCAATTATTATGATAATTATATTCGTATATCTAATATCTTTTTTATGATCATGAATAAATTATAGATTTCATTCATTCAGCATTGACTGATTAGATAGAAATCGCGCTTAGACGTTATGTACATGTAAATAAGTACAAAAAGAGATAATATAATTACTTACAAGTAAACAAAATAAAAACAGAATTTTTAAAAGGAAATCTACAAAGGCAATCAAACATTTCCAAGCGTTTTATAATTTTTAGTTGTGCTATAATTCAATTCAAATATATTGTTTATTTAAATTAATAATACCAATACTTCTATAATTATTCTAAATATAGAAATATAAAGTCTAGAAATTAAAATACGGGTACACAACAAACAAATTAACACTTGATAAATAGAAATGGTTTATAGAAAATTTATAAAAACAATTACTTGTATGAAGGTAAAAATTGTATCAATCCGTAATGTTGATTATCGAAGTAATAAGATTATGATTCAAATATATTAGCCAAATCGTTGAAATTTCAAACGTAATTTGAGAATTTTTGTCTGCTCTTCCAACTCTTCCTTCCAATCATTAATAAGAAATTTCTACTACAAAATCAATTACTGTCACAACGAAAATTAGAGACTTTAGATAACAAATTAATGTGAATAATTACCTTGTTAACACACAAAGCTGCGTCGGTATACACAAAAATTAAATAATCAACTGTTTACCTAATTAATTAATGTAAATAGATATGTATTTAAAATGAATATCACTTATTTATGAGCATAAACTTGACTTTTTATGCAATTTCCTCTAAATTAAACAATTAACTACGACATTTCCAATGATATATTTTTTATAGAAAATGAACAGTTTAATATTAATTGGATATCTAAGTAAAACGCAACGTATAATATTCCTTTGTTTATCCTTCAATTTATTTAATGGTATACCAAAGAGTGTAAACTTCCTCAACGCGCATTATTAAAAAGTCGAATGGAGTGTTATATGAGAATAAATATAGAAAAACATTCACATTTACCAACTTACACACCACTTTCATTCGATTATATTTCATTAAATGTTATTGACTAAAATGACACTGTACATTCATGAAAAGTGCACTTTATCCACAACGAGTAGTATTTACTACATAAGTATTTGCTATTATGTTAGCATTTTAATTTATTAATTGCACTTGTTGTTATATTATGATTATGTAAACGATAATCAATTAAATAAATATAGTCACCTATTGTCTATGTAACAGAAAACGACATTTTACAAATTATTTATAGAAAACACATTATATACAAATCAAATATTTACTGTATAAATAAATACGTCTATTTTATGTCTATACGTTATGCTATGCCATTTAGTTTAACGAATTTAAATTCTATCGTTCATTTTGAAGCCAAATGATTTATTACACTTGATATAATTTACATACATAATAATATATGCTATATTTATCTATATTTTCCCATGAAAACATAGGGTCTATAATGATTAGAATCTTTTAATTCATCCAAAATTAAATGAGTTTAAATTTTTGGATGTTCTTATAAGTCTAACTATAATTAGACCATTTAAATTTAAATCCCTACTTAGTGGTTAGTTTGATGCTAGAGAAACTAATTCTTCTTTGATCAATTAAAAAAACATTGTTACAAAATCATTAAGAAAAAATTATGGTTTAATTTGTAAATAACCTTTGTCAAAACAAATATCTAGATTATACTAAATATGTATAATAAATACAATTAATTCAATTTCATTATTTACAACTTCATTGAACAAGCAAACAATAATAAGAAATACCAAAGAGAAATAAATGAAACGTGATGGTCTACCTTATACAAACATTTTTATAATTGTATATCAATACTACAGGTATAGCAAAAAGTCACATTGTAAATATTCATAATTGATTATTTAATTTATTAATCTATATTTCAAATTTAAATAATATAGCTACTTATAAGACTTCTAAGAACACGTAAGAGTAATTAATTTAAACAGATTTTGAGTTTGCTATTAATTCTAATATGACATTTATAACTATCTCAGCTAGTTATTAAATAAAACTAACCTTTTTTTAATCGACCTAATAAATGCTATCTAATATCTATTTCCTACAATAATTTATTTGAAATCAATTATATTATGTATTACAGTTGGAAAATTCATTTATTTGTTAGATGAAATACATTCTAGTCAATTTATCGGTACAATAGTTCGATTTTTATAAAGTGATATTTAAAATTTGTTATGAAACAAGGAGATAGTCTGGACAAAAGCTTATTAATTAAAACGTAACCAATCAATTTACTTAAAAAGTGATTGTTCAACCAAATCAATACAATTTTT